>JAWPHD010010342.1:0-94675 GCA_037043455.1 Cyrtodaria siliqua
GTATAGATTTACATTAGAAAGTTTATCTAAAATGTAACATATTATGATGAATAAATTATTGTACATTTGTTTTACAGTGTCCTCCTCCCACAAAAACAATGTATGCATGTATTGAGTAATATTGCTTTTAACAATTAATCTTTCATTTTCACAAATCAGACAGTTATCGCGCTTTTTTCCCCACAAAATAACAGGCTAGGGAGTCTTCACAATTCTTAGAAAAAAAGCCCTGACGCGTGAAGTGCTCAGTATAATTGAGTCCAATTTCACCATCAATTGAAATCGAAAGTAGAGATCTCACACGTAAATTCTGTCACTGGTTCGATGCTATGTAAATAGGTAAACATATTAGGCCAAGATTTTTTGTAAGGTTCCAATTTTCTGACAAACTCCATTTTTGAGGGCTAACCCTAAACATTTTATACACCCCACCTCGCTCTCTCTCTCTCCCCCCCCCCCCCCCCCCCCCCCCCCCACCCCTCTCCCCCACCCACCACCCCACATGCCCAACACCCACCAATAAAAAGAAGATTTTTTTTTTTTGTTAATTATGTTTTCTATTTGTTCAACAAGTATATTTAAGTTAGTTTAGGTTTTAAAAGCATTGAGGAATGTCTGAGTTGACCAGCCACAATTGTACGGACGCACAGTGTGACTTTGGATGCATAAAAAAATCATAATGATTTATTTTTTTTACATTTATTTATTGGCATTTTGCATAAAGCTACTCTGCCTATAGCAGCCAATTTCTGCCATCCCTCTAGGTGACCACTATAGACAGGTTTGACTGTAATTTCTTTATTTTTATTGAACCATTGTTCCCTGCTTACCTGTCTTTATAACACCTATACTTAGACTTAGTTATTATAACTTTTTGTAGTAAAATACTATTAAATCCAAATATTATTATATTGTATTTATTTCTGTTAAAGGTTGTAGCCCGACATTGAGTGTATGTAAAAGCAGATGTACCGTAAAATCCCTATTAAATGCCTTCTCAATTTACCCCACTCCCCTCCCCTCCCCACCACACCCCATCCCTCCCCACTCCCCTCCCCACCCCACCCCTACCCACTCCCCACCCGACCCCACCCCATCCCACCACTCCCCACCCCACCACATCCCATCCCTACCCACTCCCCTCCCCACCCTGACCCACCCCATCCCACCACTCCCCTCCCCACCCCACCCCACCCCATCCCACCACTCCCCTCCCCACCCCACCACATACCATCCCTACCCACCCCACCACACCACACCCCATCCCTCCCCACCCCACCACATCCCATCCCTCCCCATCCCACCCCATCCCTACCCTCTTTAGCTTTCAAAAAGTTACTCCTCTAAATGTTTAACATAGGATAGCACATATTACTGTGCAGAATTAATTGGTGCGGAGTTCACGTCCATCCGTCCGTAAACTTTTTTTGTTGCGACTACTTCTCTGAAACTACTAAACGGATTTTCATGAAACTTCACAGGAATGTTGCTCTTGATTTCTAGTTGATCCTAGCAAAAATTCAGGTCGGCGAGAAATTCAAGTTGGCCGCCACGGCTAAAAATAGATTTTAATTATGCGATTTTGTGGTGACTACTTCTCAAAAACCATAAGTGGTATTGATTTGAAAGCCTTACCAAGATGACTGGCACGACATGTAGTCGGTCCTTACCAAGATGACTGGCACGACATGTAGTGGGTCCTTACCAAGATGACTGGCACGACATGTAGTGGGTCCTTACCAAGATGACTGGCACGACATGTAGTCGGTCCTTACCAAGATGACTGGCACGACATGTAGTCGGTCCTTACCAAGATGACTGGCACGACATGTAGTCGGTCCTTACCAAGATGACTGGCACGACATGTAGTCGGTCCTTACCAAGATGACTGGCACGACATGTAGTGGGTCCTTACCAAGATGACTGGCACGACATGTAGTGGGTCCTTACAAGATGACTGGCACGACATGTAGTCGGTCCTTACCAAGATGACTGGCACGACATGTAGTCGGTCCTTACCAAGATGACTGGCACGACATGTAGTGGGTCCTTACCAAGATGACTGGCACGACATGTAGTGGGTCCTTACCAAGATGACTGGTACGACATGTAGTGGGTCCTTACCAAGATGACTGGCACGACATGTAGTTGGTCCTTACCAACATGGCTGGCACGACATGTAGTGGGTCCTTACCAAGATGACTGGCACGACATGTAGTGGGTCCTTACCGAGATGACTGGTACGACATGTAGTTGGTCCTTACCAAGATGACTGGCAGTGGGTCCTTACCAAGATGACTGGTACGACATGTAGTTGGTCCTTACCAAGATGACTGGCACGACATGTAGTCGGTCCTTACCAAGATGACTGGCACGACATGTAGTCGGTCCTTACCAAGATGACTGGCACGACATGTAGTCGGTCCTTACCAAGATGACTGGCACGACATGTAGTGGGTCCTTACCAAGATGACTGGTACGACATGTAGTGGGTCCTTACCAAGATGACTGGCACGACATGTAGTTGGTCCTTACCAAGATGGCTGGCACGACATGTAGTGGGTCCTTACCAAGATGACTGGCACGACATGTAGTGGGTCCTTACCGAGATGACTGGTACGACATGTAGTTGGTCCTTACCAAGATGACTGGCAGTGGGTCCTTACCAAGATGACTGGTACGACATGTAGTTGGTCCTTACCAAGATGACTGGCACGACATGTAGTCGGTCCTTACCAAGATGACTGGCACGACATGTAGTCGGTCCTTACCAAGATGACTGGCACGACATGTAGTCGGTCCTTACCAAGATGACTGGCACGACATGTAGTGGGTCCTTACCAAGATGACTGGTACGACATGTAGTGGGTCCTTACCAAGATGACTGGCACGACATGTAGTTGGTCCTTACCAACATGGCTGGCACGACATGTAGTGGGTCCTTACCAAGATGACTGGCACGACATGTAGTGGGTCCTTACCGAGATGACTGGTACGACATGTAGTTGGTCCTTACCAAGATGACTGGCAGTGGGTCCTTACCAAGATGACTGGTACGACATGTAGTTGGTCCTTACCAAGATGACTGGCACGACATGTAGTCGGTCCTTACCAAGATGACTGGCACGACATGTAGTCGGTCCTTACCAAGATGACTGGCACGACATGTAGTCAGTCCTTACCAAGATGACTGGCACGACATGTAGTGGGTCCTTACCAAGATGACTGGTACGACATGTAGTGGGTCCTTACCAAGATGACTGGCACGACATGTAGTTGGTCCTTACCAAGATGGCTGGCACGACATGTAGTGGGTCCTTACCAAGATGACTGGCACGACATGTAGTGGGTCCTTACCGAGATGACTGGTACGACATGTAGTTGGTCCTTACCAAGATGACTGGCAGTGGGTCCTTACCAAGATGACTGGTACGACATGTAGTTGGTCCTTACCAAGATGACTGGCACGACATGTAGTCGGTCCTTACCAAGATGACTGGCACGACATGTAGTCGGTCCTTACCAAGATGACTGGCACGACATGTAGTTGGTCCTTACCAAGATGACTGGCACGACATGTAGTCGGTCCTTACCAAGATGACTGGCACGACATGTAGTCGGTCCTTACCAAGATGACTGGCACGACATGTAGTCGGTCCTTACCAAGATGACTGGCACGACATTTAGTCGGTCCTTACCAAGATGACTGGCACGACATGAAGTCGGTCCTTACCAAGATGACTGGCACGACATGTAGTCGGTCCTTATCAAGATGACTGGCACGACATGTAGTCGGTCCTTACCAAGAAGACTGGCACGACATGTAGTCGGTCCTTACCAAGATGACTGGCACGACATGTAGTCGGTCCTTACCAAGATGACTGGCACGACATGAAGTCGGTCCTTACCAAGATGACTGGGTCGGTCCTTACCAAGATGACTGGCACGACATGTAGTCGGTCCTTACCAAAATGACTGGCACGGCATGTAGTCGGTCCTTACCAAGACGACTGGCACGACATGTAGTTGGTCCTTACCAAAACGACTGGCACGACATGTAGTCGGTCCTTACCAAGACGACTGGCACGACATGTAGTTGGTCCTTACCAAGATGACTGGCACGACATGTAGTTGGTCCTTACCAAAATGACTAGCACGACATGTAGTCGGTCCTTACCAAGATGACTGGCACGACATGTAGTTGGTCCTTACCAAGATGACTGGCATGACATGTAGTCGGTCCTTACCAAGATGACTGGCACGACATGTAGTCGGTCCTTACCAAGATGACTGGCACGACATGAAGTCTGTCCTTACCAAGATGACTGGCACGACATGTAGTTGGTCCTTACCAAAGTTCATTTTGATTGGATGTCAAACAGGAAAAACTTTATTTCCATAAAACTTCACAGGTTCCCATGGCAGATACGGCTACCAACATCTGTCGGTAGAGCTTCAAGGTCATTGACCTCTTGTTCGGTTCATATAGTAAGTTTTGGCACTTTTGAATAGAAAATATCATTATTTGTAAATCCTAACCCCTGTAAAAAAAAAATGCTTAACAAAAAAAAATCTGGACTACCCCTTTTAATATCTGCTAAATTTCCCCTTATAAATAGTAGTGCCTCGTCTAATAGAAGCATTCCCCTCACCCAACACACACCTTTTTTCTTTTTTTAAAACTTCAAAATCCAATACATTTTCAAACTTTTGTATACAAATTTCCCACAAAAAATCAAAATTCAGTAATCTTCAATCTATTAATTGTGTAACCATAGAATATAAATATATATATTTTAAATTTTATAACAGCGACCCCTTTGCAATTTACAAAGTGCCCTGGAAAATACATATGGTTGATATGATGTAAACACCTATTTCATTTAATTTAATATAGGGTATTAACCTTTAAGTAAAATGTCACGCATGAACTATTATCCTATACAGGGAGGACATAAAACTTGTAAATGTGAATAACCATATCCGTATTGGTATAGCATATAAAAGTATACAACTCCTGGAGTTTACAGTATTATTAACACATAGATAGAAATAAACATGCTGGTAAACGTGTCACAATCGATTTGTTGACAGGATATGTCCATTGTGATTTTAAGTGAAACAAACTTGAATTTTAAAGATAGTTTTAAAACTTGAAACTGATTTTGGATTAACTACAGCTTTACATTCAGGGTATACAGGTTTGTTTGAGTGTACAGGTAAACAGTTTGTGCATGTTTTAGTTGACAAAATAGCTGGATATATATGTCTAATGTAAGGTTATTTTGTACAAGTTTATTTGCTAAACTTTGAAAGGGACACACAACAATTTTGACATTTTAAAATCTCTCGTCATTCTGTTAATTATCTATGTGCTGATTGATTTATTTATGAATATATGTCATGAAATACAAGCACCTCAAACTCAAATAAGCATCTTTTGAGCATGACTGAGCACACTCTATTTTCTAAGCTATAGGCGGTTTTTAATGCGTTGATGATGCATTAATTTTATTTTTAATGCATTTTTGTTGAAAAGATATGCTTAATTAGGCTGATACATGTTTACAATGTCCAGCTGCTGATTAGTCATTTCCCCAAAAACAGCCCTTTGTCACATACAAAGAAGGAACAGTCCATTGTATATATGTAGCGGGTTAAGGGTTAAATTATGATTCGTTTATAATTCAGCTGGAATGGATGGACTCCATAACGTGAATGCAGAGATGAACGTCGCTCCAGCGTAAATGGATTGTCTACAATAGAATTTGCAGCAACTCTGCAGTTCACGGTGAGAAGGTTCTAGGCCCGTTCTCCATATTTTATCTCGATGTACATGGAGGATGAGCCTGGCATGTTCATTCCTTTTAGGCGCCATATAACCTTTCATGTGTTGGTGCGCCTTAAAACTCCAATTCAATTCAAATCATATTTGCATTTTTGGCAATAAAATATGTTGAACCATATTCATTATTTCATCTGATCACATAACTTACAGTGTGGGAGCATAATAAAGCCATGAATATCAATTCACTAAAGATAGTGTAATACACTAGTGTAATAAATATGCAAATGAATGCTAGAAAGGTTGCTCGGTCTCTTCCTCTCGCCTCAGAGTTGTCTAGAAATGGACGAGGCAGTTCAGTGTCGTACAGAGAAGACGGAACACAGTCAACGACTTCATTATACCAAACATACATCCTCATTTGACATCGATATATGTATGCAGCAACATTACTAAACGTATGTAAAGAGACATTTTTGAAGTTCGGAGTTTCGATAAACAGAATCTCACATTCATGCTTTTTAATATTGCATTTATTTAATTCATATAAAACCACAGCCTCACATTATATAATGTTATCCATCTTGTTTATTAAAAAGTAGATTGATTGAAGTAGCTATCCCGCCAACAAGAGCCAAGTTTTACAACATATGTACACCGTTTCTAAACTTACTGATGATGAGGTTTATATATAACTTATAATTTTTGAGAATCCAAACTCTATAGACACAAAATAAACAGATTTAAATAGCCAGGACAAACCCCAAAACGAGCGTCGAATTAAGAGTTAACTACCAGCTCATAATCCATTTTACAGATATATTCAATCTTGGGTATTTTACATTATTGTATTGTTAAATATTTAATATTAAATAAAGATTTTACAGCAACTGTGTCGTTCTTTCTCGATCACCCCTCGTATATTATTTATAATACAAGTTTTTGACATGTGGCTAGTTGTTGTTTTTGAAATAACTGATATACATTCCCATCATAATTATGTCAGCTATTTTAAACTAGGATGCAGCTTATGGGAAGTTGATATTTAAAACAGTAGTTAGATATGTGGTGGTGTATCATATTTAAAAGGTTTATAAACCAGACATAGAGCATTATACCTCAAAACTTTGGATTGCACTGGTTGTTGGTATTTGTCTGAAGGTAAGGTGTACTGGTTAACATCGCGGCTTAGTACCAGGGATAATTATCGAAATAATTCAAAGTACTTTCCTACCTTACCAGTCCTTCACATGATCGAGACTCTAAACCGAGATCTGCTCGCTAAAATGCTCAGTGCAATATAGCGAGGATAAATAAACACTTACATACACTTGTTGAAATAAACCTTTACCCCCTACATATATATATAATGGACTGTTCTTTCTTTGAATTTAGGCCATTCCATTTATGAGACAAAGGGGTGTTTTGGGAGTTACTCGCAGGCTGATCTGGGTTTACAATGGATGCAAAGACTATTATAGTCATACTTAGTTGTGCTTCGCGACTTAATGGTTAAAGGGACTAGAAGAAATCTGGAAGCATTATGGGTATCAATCTTAATACCAGTAAAACCATCAATATGCGTTTCAGTTTCATGTTTAGCTGTCCACAAAATATAAAGCCCATTTAAATTAATATTTATGATTTAGCAACAAAAACCAGCCGAATCCTCGGGTTTACCTACATATTTGACCGAGAAGTGTGTCTTTATAGGCATTCAGGAATTTGAAAAGAATAATTCACGTGCAAAGGAGTTTATTTAAGCATCTTATAATTTCTGATTTTTACGTGAACACAGTTTTGTGTTTGTGGATTTAACAGACTTCAAAATGACTACGGTAATTTAAAAAAAATGTGTTGAATTATTCTGGATAGTGTGTTATTATGTGCGTTCATGTGCTTTAACTTAACATGCAAACACACTGAATGTATGAATGTTATATCTAATGAAACAATCAAGACGATGATGAACAATGAGAAATATAAAATATACTGAATAAAAAAGGTTTAACATGACTCTTTAGGGACATAGATTAAACAATAATGTGAAAAAATGGTGTTGTTTTATTATTTTGTAAGCGAAGTGTCAAAATTACCCCCCCATATATTAAAAACATCTTATTTCATTATACAAACTTATTGCTTTGTACACATTTAATGTTTGGCATTGACAAGAAATGCCCATTCTGTCATTGCTTAGAAAACGCCGAAATACATTCACTAACAAGTGTTACTCTCAAACAAAAACATTCCAAATTTTGTAATTTTAAAATTACCTCCCTTTTCATTGAAAGATTAACGATTTTTGTTAGCCTATAAAAGTATGTTCCCATCATAATTATTAGCTTTATTTTTATCACCAACTTTGTTTACAAATGACTTTGTTGCATTATAATTGGTCACATCTATGTCACGTTATCATTGGCCCTGAACATACACGGCTCTGTATCTCGTCTATGGAAGTGACATGCATTCTATGTGCTAAATTTGTTCTCTGTATATAAAGGATCTTGACTCACTGTAAGGGACATCCATGGCCGAGTAGTTGGGAGTCTGACTTGAAATTATTTCCCCCTCATGCACCACTTTAGATTTGAGCCCTCTTGCGAACATCTTTATGAGAGGAAGCTATCTAGCTGGCCCTCGGAACGTTGGTGACTCTACCCAAGTGCCCACCCGTGCATGACAACTGCCCGGAGGGGCACCTGGGGTCTCCCCGTACACGACAATTGCCCGGAGGGGCACCTGGTGGTCTTCCTCCATGTAATACTTAATAATACTTAATAGTTAGAGCCCTCATACAACCAGAAATCTTTATGTGAGGAAGCTATCCAGCTGGCCCTCGAAACGTTGGAGGTTCTACCCAGGTGCCCGCCCGTACACGACAATTGCACGGAGTGGCACCTGGAGTCTCCTCCATGTAAAACGTAATAATACTTAATAATTATGTGTTCTAAAATGTTCTTTTCTTTCATAAACCAAAGTTAACATATTTGAACAATTATTATTATTTTTTTTTTTTTTTTCTTCAGCTTCTAAAAATAGAAGCCCATTTATTCTCCCCGTCTAATGGTGAGCAGAGGGTCGGGGAGGACCATCCCTCTGTACACCTTACAGCAATTTAATATTATGTTTTCAATGTACATGTACTAGTAAAATAATATAATATATATATATATATAGCTGTATCCTTAACGTATATGTACACATACACGAATCATTCCCTCTGAACACTCAACAGATTATGAGATATATTTCATGCATTTAGAAATATAAATAAATTTATTTATAGTTGCTCTAAAAAATATGATTATCTGCTGGCAAGTGTATAGTATTGTGTTATTAATAAATATAATTTCAGTATAATTAAGCTATGGGGAGATGTTATTGAGAAAGAAAAAAAGCGGGGAGGGGTGGGGGCATCTCAGCATGAGGTTTTTTACTAATATATATTTATTTAAAAATGAAAAAAGGTTGCTAGGTTTCATGTTAAGAAGTTATGAAAGTTTTCCCATGTTTGTAAGAAACAGTCATATTTATTTTCTGTAATTGCTATTTCTTCATCTGTTTTATAAAAAAGTTGTAGTCTATTTTTCAGTGTAGTGAGGCTAGGTTATTTTTTGAGCATCGACAATAGTATAAGTAGTACTTTGTTTCCAACAATATACGCTGATTTAGAACACTTGTGTTTCATCATATATTCCAAAGATAAATGACCTCTTTTCAAAATCTATTTCACCTTATTTTGTTTTAACCAGTCCTTAAGGTTTGTCAGTATATTTTGTGAAAGCTGGCATTCCCACAGTAAATGTGTAATTGTTTCACTGACTGATGAACAGAAAGAACAAAGTGGACTCTCTATTAATTTTATTTTATGGAGAAACTTGATTGTTGCTAAAATATTGTGATTAGTTCTTATCTGAAACATATTTGAACATACTTTATCCTTTGTTAGAAATATTATTAAAAACATAAAACTAAATTGATCGCTATATAGCTGTTTTATGACATGAATAGTAAACTACAGTTAATGGTAGGGAGAACATCTGCCATTGTTCATTATAGATATCATTTAGCCAGATTTATAAATTGCAAAACTGTTTTGGGTGCTAATTAGAAATATTGATATCTGCCGCTGACAAGGCAGAGTTTTTTTTCACTCTTTTGGAATGGTACATTTTTTTTACACAGTCTTAATGTTCTGAGCAGGTCTCAAATGAAAAAAACAAACAACAAACTTTTCTTTTTAAAAATTGTAGCGGTGGTGTGTGTGGGGGAGGGGGAGGAACGAATCAGCTGGCCAATTCTTTCCCCGCGGAACTTTCAGAGGGGGATAAAATTGACTGCTACACCGATACCCATTCAATTGGGAAAATTTGCGTTGTTTTGCATTAATTTGGGAATTATTTTACTAGTAAACAAATGCAATATTGTATGCTTAAATATTTTGCAAACATATTACCATGTATACATTCTCTTGTAGTATTTCATTACCCTCACCTAAAAGAATATAGTTCCGCACTTATTTTGTTTTAATTTTTACTCTAAATATTTAAAAAAAAAAAATATATAAATATGTTTTTGGATTGGGAAGTTTTTAGCACCAATAATTGGGAAAAAACCCCATACTTTTTGCCATTGGGAATTAAAAAAATTGTTTTTCCATTGGCATCTTGTTCTCTGACTGTTTTTTTGCATTTTATCATATACCGTATACCCCCATCTTGTCAAAAAAGAAAAAAAGAAAAGATCTTCAAAAGACCAAGCATGTTCATAAGGCCTTTATTTTTTTATTATACATTTTACAATCACGACAGGGAAATGCTGTAGGAGGGTGGGTAAAAAAGAGAAAGAGAATCGGTGAAAAAGCTTTATTTACGTGTTGGCTTAGCTCTTATGTATTAACTGAGCTCTAAATATTGGGAAAACCTAGTGTTAAGTGTTGGCTAAGTTCTAGGTTTTGGCTGAGCTGTGTGTGCCGTCACAGAAAAACATAATATGCATGCATTACATGATAGTCTTATTTCCATTTTTTTACTCAATACACTTTTAATTGTTGTTTTTAGCTCTACTGATCAGAGATCAGCAGAGCTTATGCCGTGGTGCGGTGTCCGTCGTCCGTCTGTCCGTCTGTCTGTCCGTCCGTCCGTAAACTTTTTTTTGTAGCGACTACTTCTCTGAAACTACTGGATGGATATTCATGAAACTTTACAGAAATGTTGCCCATGAAGTCTAGTTGATCCTAGCAAAGATTCATGTTAATTCTAAGTGATATTGATATGGGACTTCTTCTAAAATGATCAGCATGACATGATGTTGGTCTTTGTCGAAAATCGTTTTGATTCGACGTTAAACATGGCTGCCAGCGGTCATCTTTGTTTACATAGAGTTATATAATGAAAACTTGTAGCGACTACTCCTCTGAAACTACTTGACGGATTTTCATGAAACTTCACAGGAATGTTGCTCTTGATGTCTAATTGATCCTAGCAAAATTTCAGATTGGCCAGAAATTCAAGATGGCCGCCAATGCTAAAAATAGATTTTTAAAAAATAAGTTTGTAGCGACTACTTCTTGAAAACTATAAGTGATATTGATAGGGGACTTTTTCTAAAATGATCAGCATGACATGATGGTTATCCGAGTCAAACATTATTTTGATTCAACGTTAAACATGGCTGCCAGTGGCCATCTTTGTTTACATAGAGTTATATAATGAAAACTTGTAGCGATTACTCCTCTGAAACTATTTGACGGATTTTCATGAAACTTCCCACGAATGTTGCTCTTGATATCTTATTGATCCTAGGAAAATTTCAAATTGGCCGGAAATTCAAGATGGCCGCCATGGCTAAAAATAGATTTTTAAAATACAAGTTTGTAGCGACTACTTCTTGAAAACTATAAGTGATATTGATATGGGACTTTTTCTAAAATGATCAGCATGACATGATGTTGGTCCTTGTCAAAAATCGTTTTGATTCGATGTTAAACATGGCTGTCAGCGGCCATCTTTGTTTACATAGAGTTATATAATGAAAACTTTTAGCGACTACTCCTCTGAAACTACTTGACGGATTTTCATGAAACTTCACAGGAATGTTGCTCTTGATGTCTAAATGATCCTAGCAAAATTTCAGGTCGGCCGGAAATTCAAAATGGCTGCACGGCTAAAAAATAAATTTTCAAAAAACAAGTTTGTAGCGACTACTTCCTGAAATCAAAATCAAACAGTAGAGCTTCAAGGTCATTGACCTCTTGTTTAATACTGTATTCGTTTTTCATTTTGTTTCTTTTATTATTTCAGTTTATTTTAACTTATTAGACCTAGATATATATATATATGTTTTCGTTTATTACAGGACCATCTGGATTTGTATTTAATATCTAGTTTCTGAAGAAATCCTAGCTGCTTTAAATACTTTAAAAAAATCACACTAAGTTTTTAAAAAGAATGACAGCGAAATAAAAAACTTTATTTAAACCTGGCCTTCTCAAGGTCAACCATGTACTATCTTTGAGTTTGGCCTTGAACCTTGAACTTGATTCATAATGAACTCGGACAAAACGGAGATTGTTCCTAACATTGTCACCGAGAACACTAGCGACTTGCCGAGCAAGCAGGAGAAGAAGGCACTCAACAGGATGGTTGCCGAGGGTTACAAATACAGCGTACTGAATGGTGAAAATGATTCGAGTGCTTTAGGTACAATAGCAGGCTTCTGTTTGATTTGGATTGTTTTAAACATTTTGTTTATTTTCTGCTTTTTTATTTATTTATTTAAAGTAATGTGTTATATTTTCTGCTTGATTTCTTGATTTATTTTTCCATATTATTTTACGTAAATATCATTTTAATGTACAGAAATTAAATGTTTTTTGTACATCCCATTATCAGATGGACTGGGAAAGCAAAGTGAGATCAAACATAATATGGAATATGCCATCAGGCATGGGGCAGAGGTAACATGGGGTTCACATACCATCACCAGGGTGTCAGCCCATGCAGGGCAGGAGTTTTACCTTCATATTCACACCTATTAGCCTGAACTGATTTCCCTATACGCACCCATTGCCCTAACCCCATTTCCCTACACACACCATATCCATATATAGGCACTCATTTTTAAATTCTGTGTATTTGTTTTTCCTACAGACCCTATTGAGGATGAGATCACGCGGACACATCACCGACGATCGCGGCGTATCATGATGGTACTCGTGCTCGGTGTCATTTTTGTCACGTGCCTCGTTGTTGTCATTGTTTTCGAACATGTCAACAGCAAGAAACACAGTGGTGACTCAGAGGTAGGTGTATTGTTTTAGTAGGATTTCACTACGTTGGAAGTTCAAAAGATATTTTATTTAGGCTTTGATAGTCTGATACAATTTATTCATATGTCATGTGCCTTGTTTCAGTAGTACCGTATATCCCCGTATAAACGCTCGCCTCCCATAACACACCCTCCATTTAAAAAAATATAGTTTAGAGAAAATACACTTGCTAGTAGCCTGACTGAAATCTCCGCACAAGCATTTTAGAGGTATAATAAATAAAAAAAATCAATAAAAAAGTATGGTTTCAAATGAACGCACCCCTTTTGTAAAAGGCGATGCCCCTGTGGGCGTTTATTTCGGGGTATATGGTATTTCTCTATTTTGGAAGCTCGAAAGATGGCTTTAATATATAATTTTAATGCATGAGTCTTTTGAAAATTGTTTGGATAGTATTTCACTATGTTTGAAGTCTGGAAAGATGTTTACAGTAGTAATTATAATTTATGCACACGTCTGGAGTCCTGTTTGGATAGTACAGGATGCAGCCGAGAGGCTTTAAAAGGACACGCGGAAATCTTGAAGTCTTTATGAAGCATTAAAATTAAAGGTAGGACATCAGGATTCGTGTTATTTTTAGAATTGTTCAAATACATTATTTATGTATTTCATGATAAAAATAAACCTAATGAGCCATACAACACCAAAAGAAATTACGCTATAAAATATAAAATAAGCGACCCGAAGAAGCTATTTCCTAACTATGGTAACGCACCAGTGGTAGCTATTTTAAACTTGGCTGTAAAATAAATTGCAATGTATGGCAAAATGAGCGTCCTGTGTAGATGTCGCGGATTGTCTCTGCGTGACAGCTATTTATAACTTGGGGATTTCTCTATGGACTTGTTTACTTGTTGTAAATTATGTTTTTTAATTATTGCGCTGTATATAGGAAATAGGAAATCTATGAACTATTTCACGTGCTTTTTGGTCATTTATATTTTTTATGTTTGACAAACAAATAAGGCATCAAAACCTGATATACTCCCTTTAAAGTTGCAATTTATTAATCCAGCATCTGCTTGCATATCAGGAAAGTAGCTATCCCGCCAACACCAGCCAAATTTTAAATCATATGTACACCGTTTCTAAACCTGACGACGACGAGGTATAATATGGCCATAATAAATTAATTGCTAGATTCTCATCCCCGCCCGCCCCCTTTTTTTTATGCCGCCCCGAGAATTTTTATATCTTCAAAAAAATAAAAAAAAATAAATAAAAAAAATTAAAACAAAATTATAAAACAATTAAAAAAAAAATGAATAAAAAAAATTGCTGAAAGTATGAAACACTGTTAAAAATGTGTTTTCAATCTTAGAAGTACTCGGTAGTATGTTTTACTATTTTTTGCCTAGTGCCGAGGCCATTTTCCATTTGTAGTATAAAATAACAAATAAAATTTCACCCCCCACCCCTATTTTGAAATAAATTTGGATGAGAAACTAGCAATTAATTTATTATGGCCTATAACACATATTTTGAGACACAATATAAACAGCTTTTAACAGCCAGGCCAAACCCCGAAACAGGAGTGTCGAACAGTGTACATGTATCTAAGGCAGAAATTGAAGATTTGGGTGTTTTTATTTTTCCTCCTTATTTGATCATAGTTTTAAATATATTATTGGTGCAATATAGTGAACAGTTAGTAACATATATGTATTTTTTTTTTATCCAAAATCATACATTACATGCTTTCTTTCATCAAAATTGATGAGACCAACCATAAAAACTGTTGTTTTCCCAACCTACCCATTAAAAAGGGCCCTACCAAAATGTTTTTATAGCAATTCTAAATTAACAGTTTATGTGTTTAAATACTATCTTTAGAATATTTTGTTAAATTTCATAATTTTTGTACTGTCTTTCAAAAGAGACAACAACTTCTAACCTGTCTACCTAATCAGTTAGTCCTGGGACAGTAAACAAGACAACTTCTAACCTGTCTACCTAATCAGTTAGTCCTGGGACAGTAAACATGACAACTTCTAACCTGTCTACCTAATCAGTTAGTCCTGGGACAGTAAACAAGACAACTTCTAACCTGTCTACCTAATCAGTTAGTCCTGGGACAGTAAACAGCACCACACTTTATTAAGGATGGCCTGAAATTTATAGCGTTTGTAAAAATGTCTTTTTATAACATAATCCTTTAAATAAGTAAATCCCTGATTTATTGTTGCAATCGATAGAAATCAGTAATAAATTATACACAAACTATGATAAGAAATACTGTTAAGAATGCGTCTGTTATGTTAAAGGGACACTGTCCGTAAGTAAGCAGATATTGAGCATAACCAAATAACTGGCTGACTTTTATTCAGTGAAATGTATACATGAAAACATGAGGATAGACCCTAAGAAGTATGTAGGAATACATTCGTGAGTTTGAAAAAAAAAAAGTTTTAATTATTATATGTAAATAAAGTGGGACCCACAATATTTACCTTTTCTGCGATAACGTGACTTCCATTAGCGCATTAGGTTTTCACCACAGTATGTATTGCGAAATATGTATAGCCCTCATAGCTCAGACGGGAGCGTGGTCGACCACTTTACGCTCACGCACACTTTTATTACGGCGAGTATAATTTTAGTTTGGGCTGCGAGTTCAAACGACAAAGCGGATTTACTTTTTTTTGTACCGCGATTGAATTCCGTTAAACAATCTTGCTTTTAATTAGTAAATATTCAATAATGTTTAGTGTGTAGTGTTTGCGAACATAATTATTGTGTGTTTTATAAGCTAAAAGTTACGGACAGTGTCCCTTTAAAGGGACACATACCACAATCTTGACATTTTTTTAAGAGCGTGAATGGATTTGGGAATTTGAGTTTTGATCATTTGTTTTGTCATACCCAAATGCATACGAGAAACAGGAATAATATTGCTTTTGAGTAATCTTCTCCATAAGGGGAGATAGTTCAATGAAACTGAAAAAAACACACCAAAAAACAGTCATGCAAAGGAGATAATTCAATGAAACTGAAAAAAAACACCAAAAAACATTCATGCAAATTTCAGAACAAGAGCTTATATTAAAAATAATAATTGTCATAAAAATGTTTTTTAAAAAATACCAGAAATGTAAAAAGGTATGTTTTAGCTTTGCTGGCCTTTGGCTTGGGATGGCGTTTTGTCCGTCATCCGTCCGTCCGTTAACTTTTGCCTTGTGAACACTAGCCCCTTCATTTTTCATGCAATCTTAACCAAACTGGCCAAAGCCTTTATATCAATAGGAGCTCGGATGAGTTCGAAAGCCGGCCAGATTGGATTAGTAACACCAGAGTTATGGCCCTTGGTTTAGTTAAAAATGCTGTATTTTGCCTCGTTAAGATGATAGGGCTTTCATTTTTCATCCGATCTTTGCCAAACTTTACCAGGTTGCTAATATCAATGAAAGCTTGGAAAAGTTCGACAACCAGCCAAATTGGATTAGTAATACCAGAGTTGTTGCCCTTAATTTAGTTAAAAATGCTGTATTTTGCCTCGTTAAGACTTATATAGGGCCTTCATTTGGCCGGATTTCAACGAAAGTTTGCAGGGATGATCAGTATCAAGCCTAGTTGGGCATATCATCACCGTGTTCTGGTTGAATGATATTGGCAGATTTATGGCCCTTCAAAGGTTTTTGTACACAAACTTTGTCTGGACTAGTTCTCCTGAACCCCTGGCCGGATTTCAGCGAAACTTGGCAAAGTTGATCAATATCAAGCCTGGTTGTGCATACCATCGCTGTATTCCAGTTGAATAATTTCTGGCAGAGTTATGGCCCTTTAAAGGTTTTAATATACAAACTTTGTCGAGATTAGTCTCTTCTGAACTCATGGCCGGATTTTAGGGATGATCAGTACCAGGCCCAGTTGTGCATGTCATCGCCGTGTTACGGTTGAATGAATTTTGGCGGAGTTATTGCACTTTAAATGTTTTAATACACAAACTTTGTCTGGACTAGTTTTCCTGAACCCCTGGCCAGATTTCAGTGAAACTTTACAGGGATGATCAGCGCCAAGCCTAGTTGCGCATGTCATCGCCGTGTTCCGGTTGAATGATGTTTGACAGAGCTATGGCCCTTTATACACAAACTTTATCCAGACCAGTTTTCCTAAACCCCTACCCGGATTAAAATTAATCAGTGAAATTTGGCAGGAATGATCAGTATACAAAGCCTAGTTACGCATATTGATGTTGTGTTCCCCACCACAGACTCCATATAGCCAGTAGAGTGATACAGGCCCTCTTGGACCTCTTGTTTTATTATTATTATTCATGTAATTAAAAAAAAAAAAAAATGTTGCTAAAATGTGTGTTATACAAGGTTCGCACAGACTTAAAAAGTCCTTAAATTTCAGAAGTAGCCTTTAAAACTTTAAAAGTCCTTAAATCCACTTCCGCCTTAAAAAGTCCTTAAATTATGACAAAATATCATTAAAGATCCTTGAATTTCATAATCAGTCGATTAATTATACAAGAGGAATAATATCTGACGTAGTTGAAAAAAATCGGCAAAAAAAATTCATTGCCGGTAATAAAATAACATTCGTGCACCTGTTTCCTATCTCGGTCTATCATGGTTACTGCTATATCCGGTTATATGATTCGGCTGTTTTCATTGGATATCATATTTCTACAAACCAATGACTGTTGCCGTTACACTTGGGTTTTTTCTATTAACAAAAAGCTCATGACCCCCACTCATTGAAAAATCAATCATGCCTGGCAAATGTTTGTTTAACTAGAAGTGGTTAGCGAGTTATAAGTGGTTGAGTGAAGTCAGGGGAGACAAGCACAAAGCGTACTGCGGATGTTGTCGCAAGTCGATAGATTTTGGTCAAATGGGGGAAAGCGCGATTAAATCTCAAGCTAAAAGCGAAAGACACGTATTTAACTCGAAAACTCTCGAGTCTCCAACTTTAGGTAATTTCTTCATGAAAAAAAGAGTCAACAGATGCAGTGGAAATGAAAAGTGACGACGTTCTGACATTTAAATAACCCGGCCCCACCACAAATAGGAGGTCCATCCACCCCCAGCATCGCATTGTTATGAGTTAAACCGGGCCTTAAAAATGGGTTATTAGGACCTTAAAAGTCCTTAAAAGTCCTTAAATTTCATAATGATAATTCTGTATGAACCATGTTTTATTTTCATGTAATCCAGAAATGCACAACACCGACCTGTGTGAAAGGTGCTGCTTATATCCTAAACAAAATGGATACCAGCATAAACCCGTGCAATGATTTCTACCAATTCTCGTGCGGAAACTGGGAAAAAATAACGAAAATACCACCATCTAAAGCAAAATATGGCGCCTTCGGTCAGATAGCAGAAGAAATTGAAATTGTCATGAAAGAGGTATGTGTTCACAATAGCACGGATCTGATCAAGATTGCTTAAAATTGCTAAAAATAGATTTCATTCAACAGGGAAAACGGAAAATGGCAAAAATAAATTCCCTGCAAGGAAAAACCTGTCACCCAGCCAGCTGAACCAAGGCCTTGGGGAAAAACGGAAGTTTGAAATCGCCCTTCATGTTGGAAGCAATTCTGGCAAGACTTTGAGAGATTCTATGAGACTTTCATTTTAAAACGTATTTTCAAGTCAATCTGTTGTTGAATTCTTACTTTTAACTTGTGAGAAGCAGTAAATGACGGTAACTAGTGCATTAACAATTGACAATGTACGCTTATTTAAAACATGACGTCGTGCAAACGGCAACTTAATGAGCATGAAAAAACATGCAAATAAAATTGGCTAATTGCTAGCGGGCACTTTATTTGGTCTAATTTGCCCAGACCGATATCTGAAAATAAGAGATATGCATGATAATGTCTTGGCAAGCCGAGATTAGGTCTCGCCAAACATTTTATTGTATATTTGTGTGATCATGTTTTATCCCTCCCGTTTTCAAAAAAACACAAGACAGTGTGTGACAGGATTACTCCATAGAGAGGGAATTTTGGAATTGAAACCGAAAAGTACGAATTAAACTGCACCAAACACAAGCAATGGACATCTCAACGAGCTAATGACACCTTTATCCATTTGTTATGGCGCCTCCAAGTTCAAGGGGTTAACAACATTAACACTGGGAGCTCGACTTGTCAAGTGAGAAAGTGTCGATTCTAATGGATAGCATGAGGTATTCAGTACTGGTTCTGCCCACGAAAAGTGGGTTGTCAGCCTCCCCACCCCCCCAAAAGATCGACTGTCCTATATGGCTAAAATGTGCTAAAAGTGACTTCAAACACCATTCCTCTGGTCTTCCCCGTGGTATCAGTTTGTTTGTGTGTATGGTGTTTTACGTCATTTTAAACACATGTAAGGTTATATATGACAGTCGATTTTTTTTGTGGTGGAGGCAGACCACCGACTTTTCCTGGGTAGAACCAGTAATGTACACCTCCCGCCATCCGTAATAATCAACACTTCCTCCCAAGTCGAGCTCCCAGTGGGATTTGAACCCGCAGCGGTGAGAGGCGAAGGTTTACAACGGTGTCAGTTTATAAGCTTATGCTCATTCAAATAGGTATTTTGGATTATATGGGAATAGGGATACATGTGGGCTAAATCTGAATGACGTCATTTATGTTTTGATTGATATTGGATGGAGAGGAGAAATGCCGTATTATACGGTATAGTCTAGGTTGATACGTGTAACAACAGTTTATAACTTTATATTTTGATAGAAAATGGACTGAGAGGAGATGTATTGAACCGGCATAGTCCAGGGATCACCCTAGGATTGAATTTCAATGAGACAAAATGTCCCATTTGCTGGATTTTAAAAGACATTCACCATCTTCATGAAACATTTCGGATGCGAAGCCGAACGACCAGTGGTTGTTTGTTGAACGCGTGTAGCGATGGAGGCCGTTACCCAGAACATTTTTGAAATTTAGATGTGATTTCCTGCATTCTGGCTCATTCCCAGTAGTGAAAGTAGAAGTTGTTAAAGCATCCGAAATAAAGCGTGTCCGAATTTAAGTCTACTTTTTACGCTAACATAGTTTTACAATTGCTTGCACCACTCCAGTACATAGTTAATCGCATCAAATCATTATAGATCGGGGGATAATGGTCAGATATGACTAGAAGTTGATGAATTATTATAAAAATGGCCATGTTTATTCATAATCAATCAATTTTCTTTGATACCGCCGCGTCCGCCAAGCAAAAGCGAACCGGAAGTTTACCGACATAACAATCACGTTTTAATTTTTTTCATGTGATTCTCGAATAATTTGGTATTTTCTCATTTTATGTTTTAATCGCGAATAAATGGATCTGAACAAATTTATCAGAGATTTTAAATGAAATATAAATAGAGATTATTTAACTGCTGGGATCGATTATAGGGAAATCCTTTACGAGTGGTAGATGTGTGGTTCTTTTTAAGAACGAGCGCACGCGAGTGAGTGAAAAAACAAAGCACGTCTACCATCAAGAGAAGGATTACCCAAAAATCGATCCCAGCAGTTAAATAATCTATTTATTACATTTTTAAATTACGTTTTTGCAAACAAATATTCGCTTTATTGAACGTTATCGGCGGATGACGTTGATGTCAGCAACACTTTGTTGACGTCACGACTCAGTGCTTCAAAGTTAGTTATTATTGTGTTCTAAGTTAGCAACGTTAGTTATTATTGTGTTCTGAGTTAGTTATTAATTTTTAGCGATTATGAATATTCTTGCACTGAGAAATCCCGATCTTTCAAGCATAGAAATGTAATAAATAAATATATTTTCATTATGAACCGAAATGGTGAAAATGGATTTCCTGAATTCGGTCCAACAATTTGTTCCATTTGTCCTTTTTTCATGCGATTTTTGAGATTTTAATGCGAGAATATCGCGGAATCGCGGCCTAGAGTGATCCCTGATAGTCTGTGTTGATACGTGTAGCAACAGTTTATAAAAATAGAAATAAAAGTCAAACAGGAAATTTAGTATTCAAGGACCACAGTCAACCGAAAACATGCATAGAAATAAACGATAATTACAAAGATGAATAAAACTCAAGATATATGACAGCACAAGCTTAAAACGTTTGACAACTGGGCTACCGCCTTGGAACGGTCAGTGGCAAAAAAGGCCGTTGGGGGTTTAAACCAGGTTCTAGAGTGCACCAAGCCTCAATCTTACCCTATTGTCATCCCAATAAAACGGGACAGTGTAAAAAAAGATATCCCCATCAGGTTATATTCTCTAACAAACAAGGCAGCGTTAATAGGCCATATAAATATAACACATAACTTCATGTTTTTATGGATAATGAAGAGTAGAAGTATCCTATTACAGAATAGTCTATGTTGATAAATGTAGCTTTAATGTATTGCTAGATAATGGATGGAAAAGAGGAGCTTTACAAAGGTCAGAATTCCACGGCCATACATAAAGCTAGGTCGTATTATAAAATGTGCATGGATGAAGATCAAGTCCAGCGGGACGGTATAGATCCAGCTTTGAAGGTAAATATATGTGTGAACAATTTTTAGTAATCAAGTACGACAAATAAAATGAAAGCTAAGGGCGAATGAAATTATTGTTTACAATTGAACGACAAACCGTGATATATTACAAGATAATTCACCGTATGTTCTATTTCTATTCTAATACCCCTAAAATATGAAAATAATGCACACATCTGAAATCTTTCGCATTGCTTGATTACTTTCCTAACGTTGCAAACGTTAGTGATATCTTTTGCATTGCCTTGTTTATTCTCCTAACATTACAGTGATATATCATGAATATAACGAGATATTTTAAACTAGGCTATTTAGTGCGGGTATATTAGAATATGATATTATGTAAATATCAATGAAAGCTTGGACAAGTTCGAAAACCAGCCAGATTGAATCAGTAACTCCCGAGTTATGGCCCTTATTTTGCTGAAAAATGCCATTTTCTGCATTGTGACTATATTGTAGCACCTTCATTTATTATTTGATTTTTAACAAACTTGCACAGATTGTTAATATCAACGAAAGCTTGGACAGGTTTGAAAACCCAGCGAGATATGACTAGTAACACCAGAGTTATGGTCCTTGATTTAGTTAAAAATGCTGTATTTTGCATCGCTAAGATGATTGGGCTTTCATTTGGCCGGATTTCAACGAAAGTTTGCAGGGATGATCAGTATCAAGCCTAGTTGTGCATATCGTCACCGTGTTCCAGTTCAATGATTTTGTTATGGCCGTTCAAAGTTTTTAGTACACAAACTTTGTCTGGACTAGTTCTCCTGAACACCTGGCCGAATTTCAACGAAACTTTGCAGGATTATCAGTATCAAGCCTAGTTGTGCTATCATCACCGTGTTCCGGCTGTAAGATGTTTGACGAAGTTATGGCATTTTGAAGGTTTTTGTATACAAACATTTTCTGGACAAGTTCTCCTGAACCCCTGGCCAGTTTTCAACGAAACTTTGCAGGGATGATCAGCGCCAAGCCTAGTTGTGCATGTCATCGCCGTGTTTCGGTTGAATTGAAGTTTCTAAACGACGAGGTATATGTGTAACTTACATATTTTGAGAATTCGAACTCTATAGACACAATATAAACAGTTTAAATCAGTCAGGCCTAACCCCATAACTGGAGCTTCGAATTAAGAGTTGCCAAATCATAATTCATTTTACGCATAATTTTTTATTCGATCACGAGTATTTTAAGAAACTGTGAATAAACCTTTTCTTTTAATTGGCACATATGCATTAGTATATGACCTGAACAGTAGTGATGTACCGATTAATCGATTGTAACTGATCATCAGTTATTGAGGCATCAGATTATGATGATCGATTATGAAAGTATATAATCTATCATTGATTGAATGTAAAAATGCACTTACTGTTCAAAATAAACATGAGACCTAACACTTGTGAAAATGAACCAAATTTATATCAATTTAAATTATTTTACTGAAGAAATGGCAATGGCATAAGACACAAGACTTCTGCCATTGCCATTTCATCAGCAAAATAATTTGAATTGATGTAAATTTAAGAAAATTTAAATAAGAATAGTTCAAGGCCTTGATTATAACGATGATTGGTCGGTTACATCCAACCGATTGCAACCGATGAACGATTGTAAATTTTAACCGATTGCCATCATTACTAACACCTGGATAGAGTTTGGATGAACAGTTTTGTAGTGTAATTGACTTTATTTTGTGGGTTAGTTTCTTTATGAGACCAATTGTGCTCTTCACTTTAGTGGATTCTTGATGCTTTGTTTGTTTGTTTGCTTGCTTCCTCACAAGTCGAGCTCCCAGTGGGATTCAAACCCGCAGCCGTGAGAGGCGAAGGTTTACAACGCAACATTGTTATCCATTCGGCCACGGACACGCTTGATTCTTGATGCAGACTGGCAAATAGGTTCCATGTTACGTTTTCTAAACTTTTCTCCATTAACCAATCAAAATCTATTTTTAGCTCATCAATGACCTTGGCAGCTGGACCATGACTTCTGACGCAACCTCTGGCACCTTCAACACCAACAGGTGGAGAATTCAGGATGCGATACTTCGGTCCCACAGACGGAATTTTGGTCCGTTCTTCAGTATGGGAGTCGAGACAGACAACCGCAATAGCAGCAGATACGTGATATCTGTAAGTAGACAAATTATTTACATTTCAGTCTTCATTCCAACCCTCCTTAGTTTAATGGAATCGTGATGAAATTTGGAAGTTCCTCTCTACCCATGAGACGCGGAAGTGTAAAAATTAGTGATTGAAAAAACTATGCAAGTTATATGTGAAAAATTAATCCTGTTATTGAGACGTTAATCAAGATTGCAGTGTGTCCCTTAAAGCATTTCACTACAGCAATAATACAGTCTCATTTAAATCAGACTTGTTATCACTGCTACGTGGAGTGCAATAATACAGTCTCATTAAAATCAGACTTTTTATCACCGCTATGTGGAGTGCAATAATACAATCTCAATAAAATCAGACTTTTTATCACTGCTATGTGGAGTGCAATAATACAATCTCAACAAAATCAGACTTGTTATCACTGCTACGTGGAGTGCAATAATACAATCTCATTAAAATCAGACTTTTTATCACCGCTATGTGCAGTGCAATAATACAATCTGATTAAAATCAGACTTTTTATCACCGCTATGTGGAGTGCAATAATACAATCTCATTAAAATCAGACTTTTTATCACCACTACGTGGAGTGCAATAATACAATCTCATTAAAATCAGACTTGTTATCACCACTACGTGGGGTGCAATAATATAATCTCATTAAAATCAGACTTGTTATCACTGCTACGTGGAGTGCAATAATACAGTCTCATTAAAATCAGACTTGTTATCACCGCTACGTGGAGTGCAATAATACAGTCTCATTAAAACCAGACTTTTTATCACCGCTACGTGGAGTGCAATAATACAGTCTCATTAAAAATCAGACTTTTTATCACCGCTACGTGGAGTGCAATAATACAATCTCATTAAAATCAGACTTTTTATCACCACTACGTGGGGTGCAATAATATAATCTCATTAAAATCAGACTTGTTATCACTGCTACGTGGAGTGCAATAATACAATCTCATTAAAATCAGACTTTTTATCACCGCTACGTGGGGTGCAATAATACAATCTCATTAAAATCAGACTTGTTATCACCACTACGTGGGGTGCAATAATACAATCTCATTAAAATCAGACTTGTTATCACCGCTACGTGGAGTGCAATTATACAATCTCATTAAAATCATACTTGTTATCACCACTACGTGGAGTGCAATAATACAATCTCATTAAAATCAGACTTTTTATCACCGCTACGTGGAGTGCAATAATACAGTCTCATTAAAATCAGACTTGTTATCACCACTACGTGGAGTGCAATAATACAATCTCATTAAAATCATACTTGTTATCACCACTACGTGGAGTGCAATAATACAGTCCCATTAAAATCAGACTTGTTATCACCACTACGTGGAGTGCAATAATACAATCTCATTAAAATCAGACTTGTTATCACCACTACGTGGAGTGCAATAATACAGTCTCATTAAAATCAGACTTGTTATCACCACTACGTGGAGTGCAATAATACAATCTCATTAAAATCAGACTTGTTATCACCACTACGTGGAGTGCAATAATATAGTCTCATTAAAATCTGACTTGTTATCACCGCTACGTGGAGTGCAATAATATAGTCTCATTAAAATCTGACTTGTTATCACCGCTACGTGGAGTGCAATAATACAATCTCATTAAAATCAGACTTTTTATCACCGCTACGTGGAGTGCAATAATACAGTCTCATTAAAATCAGACTTTTTATCACCGCTACGTGGAGTGCAATAATACAATCTCATTAAAATCAGACTTTTTATCACTGCTACATGGAGTGCAATAATACAATCTCATTAAAATCAGACTTTTTATCACCGCTACGTGGAGTGCAATAATACAGTCTCATTAAAATCAGACTTTTTATCACCGCTATGTGGAGTGCAATAATACAATCTTATTCAAATCAGACTTGTTATCACCGCAAGGTGGAGTGCAATAATACAATCTCATTAAAATCAGACTTTTTATCACCGCTACGTGGAGTGCAATAATACAATCTCATTAAAATCAGACTTGTTATCACCGCTACGTGGAGTGCAATAATACAATCTTATTCAAATCAGACTTGTTATCACCGCAAGGTGGAGTGCAATAATACAATCTCATTAAAGTCAGACTTGTTATCACCGCTACGTGGAGTGCAATAATACAATCTTATTCAAATCAGACTTGTTATCACCGCAAGGTGGAGTGCAATAATACAATCTCATTAAAATCAGACTTTTTATCACCGCTACGTGGAGTGCAATAATACAGTCTCATTAAAATCAGACTTTTTATTACCGCTACGTGGAGTGCAATAATAGTCTCATTAAAATCAGACTTTTTATCACCGCTACGTGGAGTGCAATAATACAGTCTCATTAAAATCAGACTTGTTATCACCGCTATGTGGAGTGCAATACTACAATCTCATTAAAATCAGACTTTTTATCACCTCTACGTGGAGTGCAATAATACAATCTCATTAAAATCAGACTTGTTATCACCGCTATGTGGAGTGCAATAATACAATCTCATTAAAATCAGACTTTTTATCACTGCTATGTGGAGTGCAATAATACAATCTCATTAAAATCAGACTTTTTATCACTGCTATGTGGAGTGCAATAATACAGTCTCATTAAAATCAGACTTGTTATCACCGCTATGTGGAGTGCAATAATACAATCTCATTAAAATCAGACTTTTTATCACTGCTATGTGGAGTGCAATAATACAATCTTATTAAAATCAGACTTTTTATCACCTCTACGTGGAGTGCAATAATACAATCTCATTAAAATCAGACTTTTTATCACCGCTACGTGGAGTGCAATAATACAGTCTCATTAAAATCAGACTTGTTATCACTGCTACGTGGAGTGCAATAATACAATCTCATTCAAATCAGACTTTTTATCACCGCTACGTGGAGTGCAATAATACAATCTCATTAAAATCAGACTTTTTATCACCTCTACGTGGAGTGCAATAATACAATCTCATTAAAATCAGACTTTTTATTACCGCTACGTGGAGTGCAATAATACAATCTCATTCAAATCAGACTTTTTATCACCGCTACGTGGAGTGCAATAATACAATCTCATTAAAATCAGACTTTTTATCACCTCTACGTGGAGTGCAATAATACAATCTCATTAAAATCAGACTTTTTATTACCGCTACGTGGAGTGCAATAATACAGTCTCATTAAAATCAGACTTTTTATCACCGCTACGTGGAGTGCAATAATACAATCTCATTAAAATCAGACTTTTTATCACCGCTACGTGGAGTGCAATAATACAGTCTCATTAAAATCAGACTTGTTATCACCGCTATGTGGAGTGCAATACTACAATCTCATTAAAATCAGACTTTTTATCACCGCTACGTGGAGTGCAATAATACAGTCTCATTAAAATCAGACTTGTTATCACTGCTACGTGGAGTGCAATAATACAATCTCATTCAAATCAGACTTTTTATCACCGCTACGTGGAGTGCAATAATACAATCTCATTAAAATCAGACTTGTTATCACTGCTACGTGGAGTGCAATAATACAATCTCATTCAAATCAGACTTTTTATCACCGCTACGTGGGGTGCAATAATACAATCTCATTAAAATCAGACTTTTTATCACCTCTACGTGGAGTGCAATAATACAATCTCATTAAAATCAGACTTTTTATCACCGCTAGGTGGAGTGCAATAATACAATCTCATTAAAATCAGACTTTTTATCACCACTACGTGGAGTGCAATAATACAATCTCATTCAAATCAGACTTTTTATCACCGCTACGTGGGGTGCAATAATACAATCTCATTAAAATCAGACTTTTTATCACCTCTACGTGGAGTGCAATAATACAATCTCATTAAAATCAGACTTTTTATCACCGCTAGGTGGAGTGCAATAATACAATCTCATTAAAATCAGACTTTTTATCACCACTACGTGGAGTGCAATAATACAATCTCATTCAAATCAGACTTTTTATCACCGCTACGTGGGGTGCAATAATACAATCTCATTAAAATCAGACTTTTTATCACCGCTACGTGGAGTGCAATAATACAATCTCATTAAAATCAGACTTTTTATCACCGCTAGGTGGAGTGCAATAATACAATCTCATTAAAATCAGACTTTTTATCACCGCTACGTGGAGTGCAATAATACAATCTCATTAAAATCAGACTTTTTATCACTGCTACGTGGAGTGCAATAATACAATCTCATTAAAATCAGACTTTTTATCACCTCTACGTGGAGTGCAATAATACAATCTCATTAAAATCAGACTTTTTATCACCGCTAGGTGGAGTGCAATAATACAATCTCATTAAAATCAGACTTTTTATCACCGCTACGTGGAGTGCAATAATACAATCTCATTAAAATCAGACTTTTTATCACCGCTACGTGGAGTGCAATAATACAGTCTCATTAAAATCAGACTTGTTATCACTGCTACGTGGAGTGCAATAATACAATCTCATTAAAATCAGACTTTTTATCACCGCTACGTTGGGTGCAATAATACAATCTCATTCAAATCAGACTTTTTATCACCGCTACGTGGAGTGCAATAATACAGTCTCATTAAAATCAGACTTGTTATCACTGCTACGTGGAGTGCAATAATACAGTCTCATTAAAATCAGACTTGTTATCACTGCTACGTGGAGTGCAATAATACAATCTCATTCAAATCAGACTTTTTATCACCGCTACGTGGAGTGCAATAATACAATCTCATTAAAATCAGACTTTTTATCACCGCTATGTGGAGTGCAATAATACAGTCTCATTAAAATCAGACTTGTTATCACTGCTACGTGGAGTGCAATAATACAGTCTCATTAAAATCAGACTTTTTATCACCGCTACGTGGAGTGCAATAATACAATCTCATTCAAATCAGACTTTTTATCACTGCTACGTGGAGTGCAATAATACAGTCTCATTAAAATCAGACTTGTTATCACCGCTACATGGAGTGCAATAATACAATCTCATTAAAATCAGACTTTTTATCACCGCTATGTGGAGTGCAATAGTACAGTCTCATTAAAATCAGACTTGTTATCACTGCTACGTGGAGTGCAATAATACAGTCTCATTAAAATCAGACTTTTTATCACCGCTACGTAGAGTGCAATAATAGTCTCATTAAAATCAGACTTTTTATCACCGCTATGTGGAGTGCAATAATACAGTCTCATTAAAATCAGACTTGTTATCACTGCTACGTGGAGTGCAATAATACAGTCTCATTAAAATCAGACTTTTTATCACCGCTACATGGAGTGCAATAATACAATCTCATTAAAATCAGACTTTTTATCACCTCTACGTGGAGTGCAATAATACAATCTCATTAAAATCAGACTTTTTATCACCGCTATGTGGAGTGCAATAATACAGTCTCATTAAAATCAGACTTGTTATCACTGCTACGTGGAGTGCAATAATACAATCTCATTAAAATCAGACTTTTTATCACTGCTACGTGGAGTGCAATAATACAGTCTCATTAAAATCAGACTTTTTATCACCGCTATGTGGAGTGCAATAATACAATCTCATTAAAATCAGACTTTTTATCACTGCTAGGTGGAGTGCAATAATACACTCTCATTAAAATCAGACTTTTTATCACCGCTACGTGGAGTGCAATAATACAGTCTCATTAAAATCAGACTTTTTATCACCGCTACGTGGAGTGCAATAATACAATCTCATTAAAATCAGACTTTTTATCACCTCTACGTGGAGTGCAATAATACAATCTCATTAAAATCAGACTTTTTATCACTGCTACGTGGAGTGCAATAATACAATCTCATTAAAATCAGACTTTTTATCACCGCTACGTGGAGTGCAATAATACAATCTCATTAAAATCAGACTTTTTATCACCTCTACGTGGAGTGCAATAATACAATCTCATTAAAATCAGACTTGTTATCACTGCTACGTGGAGTGCAATAATACAATCTCATTAAAATCAGACTTTTTATCACTGCTACGTGGAGTGCAATAATACAATCTCATTAAAATCAGACTTTTTATCACCGCTACGTGGAGTGCAATAATACAATCTCATTAAAATCAGACTTTTTATCACCTCTACGTGGAGTGCAATAATACAATCTCATTAAAATCAGACTTGTTATCACTGCTACGTGGAGTGCAATAATACAATCTCATTACAATCAGACTTGTTATCACTGCTACGTGGAGTGCAATAATACAATCTCATTAAAATCAGACTTTTTATCACCGCTACGTGGGGTGCAATAATACAATCTCATTAAAATCAGACTTTTTATCACCGCTATGTGGAGTGCAATAATACAATCTCATTAAAACCAGACTTTTTATCACCGCTACCTGGAGTGCAATAATACAATCTTATTCAAATCAGACTTGTTATCACTGCTACGTGGAGTGCAATAATACAATCTCATTAAAATCAGACTTGTTATCACTGCTACGTGGAGTGCAATAATACAATCTCATTCAAATCAGACTTGTTATCACTGCTATGTGGAGTGCAATAATACAATCTCATTCAAATCAGACTTGTTATCACTGCTACGTGGAGTGCAATACTACAATCTCATTAAAATCAGACTTTTTATCACCGCTACGTGGAGTGCAATAATACAATCTCATTAAAATCAGACTTTTTATCACCTCTACGTGGAGTGCAATAATACAATCTCATTAAAATCAGACTTTTTATCACCTCTACGTGGAGTGCAATAATACAATCTCATTAAAATAAGACTTTTTATCACTGCTACGTGGAGTGCAATACTACAATCTCATTAAAATCAGACTTTTTATCACCGCTACGTGGAGTGCAATAATACAATCTCATTAAAATCAGACTTTTTATCACCTCTACGTGGAGTGCAATAATACAATCTCATTAAAATAAGACTTTTTATCACCGCTAGGTGGAGTGCAATAATACAATCTCATTAAAATCAGACTTTTTATCACCTCTACGTGGAGTGCAATAATACAATCTCATTAAAATAAGACTTTTTATCACCGCTACGTGGAGTGCAATAATACAATCTCATAAAAATCAGACTTTTTATCACCGCTACGTAGAGTGCAATAATAGTCTCATTAAAATCAGACTTTTTATCACCGCTACGTGGAGTGCAATAATACAATCTTATTCAAATCAGACTTGTTATCACTGCTATGTGGAGTGCAATAATACAATCTCATTAAAATCAGACTTGTTATCACTGCTACGTGGAGTGCAATAATACAATCTCATTAAAATCAGACTTTTTATCACCTCTACGTGGAGTGCAATAATACAATCTCATTAAAATCAGACTTGTTATCACTGCTACGTGGAGTGCAATAATACAATCTCATTAAAATCAGACTTGTTATCACTGCTACGTGGAGTGCAATAATACAATCTCATTAAAATCAGACTTGTTATCACTGCTACGTGGAGTGCAATAATACAATCTCATTAAAATCAGACTTTTTATCACTGCTACGTGGAGTGCAATAATACAATCTCATTAAAATCAGACTTTTTATCACCTCTACGTGGAGTGCAATAATACAATCTCATTAAAATCAGACTTTTTATCACTGCTACGTGGAGTGCAATAATACAATCTCATTAAAATCAGACTTTTTATCACTGCTACGTGGAGTGCAATAATACAATCTCATTAAAATCAGACTTTTTATCACCGCTATGTGGAGTGCAATAATACAATCTCATTAAAATCAGACTTTTTATCACCGCTACGTGGAGTACAATAATACAATCTCATTCAAATCAGACTTTTTATCACTGCTACGTGGAGTGCAATAATACAATCTCATTAAAATCAGACTTTTTATCACCGCTATGTGGAGTGCAATAATACAATCTCATTAAAATCAGACTTTTTATCACCGCTACGTGGAGTGCAATAATACAATCTCATTCAAATCAGACTTTTTATCACCGCTACGTGGAGTGCAATACTACAATCTCATTAAAATCAGACTTGTTATCACCGCTACGTGGAGTGCAATAATACAATCTCATTAAAATCAGACTTTTTATCACCGCTACGTGGAGTGCAATAATACAATCTCATTCAAATCAGACTTGTTATCACTGCTACGTGGAGTGCAATAATACAGTCTCATTAACATCAGACTTGTTATCACTGCTACGTGGAGTGCAATAATACAATCTCATTAAAATCAGACTTGTTATCACCGCTACGTGGAGTGCAATAATACAATCTCATTAAAATCAGACTTTTTATCACCGCTACGTGGGGTGCAATAATAGTCTCATTAAAATCAGACTTTTTATCACCGCTACGTGGGGTGCAATAATAGTCTCATTAAAATCAGACTTTTTATCACTGCTACGTGGAGTGCAATAATAGTCTCATTAAAATCAGACTTTTTATCACCTCTATGTGGAGTGCAATAATACAATCTCATTAAAATCATACTTGTTATCACCGCTACGTGGAGTGCAATAATACAATCTCATTAAAATCAGACTTTTTATCACCGCTACGTGGAGTGCAATAATACAATCTCATTAAAATCAGACTTTTTATCACCGCTACGTGGAGTGCAATAATACAATCTCATTCAAATCAGACTTTTTATCACCTCTACGTGGAGTGCAATAATACAATCTCATTAAAATCAGACTTGTTATCACCGCTACGTGGAGTGCAATACTACAATCTCATTAAAATCAGACTTTTTATCACCGCTAAGTGGAGTGCAATAATACAATCTCATTAAAATCAGACTTTTTATCACCTCTATGTGGAGTGCAATAATACAATCTCATTAAAATCAGACTTTTTATCACCGCTACGTGGAGTGCAATACTACAATCTCATTAAAATCAGACTTTTTATCACCTCTATGTGGAGTGCAATAATACAATCTCATTCAAATCAGACTTTTTATCACCTCTACGTGGAGTGCAATACTACAATCTCATTAAAATCAGACTTTTTATCACCGTTAAGTGGAGTGCAATAATACAATCTCATTAAAATCAGACTTTTTATCACCTCTACGTGGAGTGCAATAATACAATCTCATTAAAATCAGACTTTTTATCACTGCTATGTGGAGTGCAATAATACAATCTCATTAAAATCAGACTTTTTATCACTGCTATGTGGAGTGCAATAATACAATCTCATTAAAATCAGACTTTTTATCACTGCTATGTGGAGTGCAATAATACAATCTCATTAAAATCAGACTTTTTATCACTGCTATGTGGAGTGCAATAATACAGTCTCATTAAAATCAGACTTTTTATCACCTCTATGTGGAGTGCAATAATACAATCTCATTAAAATCAGACTTTTTATCACCGCTACGTGGAGTGCAATAATACAATCTCATTAAAATCAGACTTTTTATCACCGCTACGTGGAGTGCAATAATACAATCTCATTCAAATCAGACTTTTTATCACCGCTACGTGGAGTGCAATACTACAATCTCATTAAAATCAGACTTGTTATCACCGCTACGTGGAGTGCAATAATACAATCTCATTAAAATCAGACTTTTTATCACCGCTACGTGGAGTGCAATAATACAATCTCATTCAAATCAGACTTGTTATCACTGCTACGTGGAGTGCAATAATACAGTCTCATTAACATCAGACTTGTTATCACTGCTACGTGGAGTGCAATAATACAATCTCATTAAAATCAGACTTGTTATCACCGCTACGTGGAGTGCAATAATACAATCTCATTAAAATCAGACTTTTTATCACCGCTACGTGGGGTGCAATAATAGTCTCATTAAAATCAGACTTTTTATCACCGCTACGTGGGGTGCAATAATAGTCTCATTAAAATCAGACTTTTTATCACTGCTACGTGGAGTGCAATAATAGTCTCATTAAAATCAGACTTTTTATCACCTCTATGTGGAGTGCAATAATACAATCTCATTAAAATCATACTTGTTATCACCACTACGTGGAGTGCAATAATACAATCTCATTAAAATCAGACTTTTTATCACCGCTACGTGGAGTGCAATAATACAATCTCATTCAAATCAGACTTTTTATCACCTCTACGTGGAGTGCAATAATACAATCTCATTAAAATCAGACTTGTTATCACCGCTACGTGGAGTGCAATACTACAATCTCATTAAAATCAGACTTTTTATCACCGCTAAGTGGAGTGCAATAATACAATCTCATTAAAATCAGACTTTTTATCACCTCTATGTGGAGTGCAATAATACAATCTCATTAAAATCAGACTTTTTATCACCGCTACGTGGAGTGCAATAATACAATCTCATTCAAATCAGACTTTTTATCACCTCTACGTGGAGTGCAATACTACAATCTCATTAAAATCAGACTTTTTATCACCGCTAAGTGGAGTGCAATAATACAATCTCATTAAAATCAGACTTTTTATCACCTCTACGTGGAGTGCAATAATACAATCTCATTAAAATCAGACTTTTTATCACTGCTATGTGGAGTGCAATAATACAATCTCATTAAAATCAGACTTTTTATCACTGCTATGTGGAGTGCAATAATACAATCTCATTAAAATCAGACTTTTTATCACTGCTATGTGGAGTGCAATAATACAATCTCATTAAAATCAGACTTTTTATCACTGCTATGTGGAGTGCAATAATACAGTCTCATTAAAATCAGACTTTTTATCACCTCTATGTGGAGTGCAATAATACAATCTCATTAAAATCAGACTTTTTATCACCGCTACGTGGTGTGCAATAATACAATCTCATTCAAATCAGACTTTTTATCACCTCTACGTGGAGTGCAATACTACAATCTCATTAAAATCAGACTTTTTATCACCGCTAAGTGGAGTGCAATAATACAATCTCATTAAAATCAGACTTTTTATCACCTCTACGTGGAGTGCAATAATACAATCTCATTAAAATCAGACTTTTTATCACTGCTATGTGGAGTGCAATAATACAATCTCATTAAAATCAGACTTTTTATCACCGCTACGTGGAGTGCAATAATACAATCTCATTAAAATCAGACTTTTTATCACTGCTACGTGGAGTGCAATAATACAATCTCATTAAAATCAGACTTTTTATCACTGCTATGTGGAGTGCAATAATACAATCTCATTAAAATCAGACTTTTTATCACTGCTATGTGGAGTGCAATAATACAGTCTCATTAAAATCAGACTTTTTATCACCGCTACGTGGAGTGCAATAATACAATCTCATTAAAATCAGACTTTTTATCACCGCTACTTGGGGAGCAATAATACAATCTCATTAAAATCAGACTTTTTATCACCGCTACGTGGTGTGCAATAATACAATCTCATTAAAATCAGACTTTTTATCACCGCTACTTGGGGAGCAATAATACAATCTCATTAAAATCAGACTTTTTATCACTGCTATGTGGAGTGCAATAATACAATCTCATTAAAATCAGACTTTTTATCACTGCTATGTGGAGTGCAATAATACAGTCTCATTAAAATCAGACTTTTTATCACCGCTACGTGGAGTGCAATAATACAATCTCATTCAAATCAGACTTTTTATCACCGCTACTTGGGGAGCAATAATACAATCTCATTAAAATCAGACTTTTTATCACCGCTACGTGGAGTGCAATAATACAATCTCATTAAAATCAGACTTGTTATCACCACTACATGGGGTGCAATAACACAATCTCATTAAAATCAGACTTTTCATCACCGCTACGTGGAGTGCAATAATACAGTCTCATTAAAATCAGACTTTTTATCACCGCTACGTGGAGTGCAATAATACAATCTCATTAAAACCAGACTTTTTATCACTGCTACGTGGAGTGCAATAATACAGTCTCATTAAAATCAGACTTTTTATCACCGCTACGTGGAGTGCAATAATACAATCTCATTAAAATCAGACTTTTTATCACCGCTATGTGGAGTGCAATAATACAATCTCATTAAAATCAGACTTTTTATCACTGCTACGTGGGGTGCAATAATACAATCTCATTAAAATCAGACTTTTTATCACCGCTACGTGGAGTGCAATAATACAATCTCATTAAAATCAGACTTGTTATCACCGCTACTTGGGGAGCAATAATACAATCTCATTAAAATCAGACTTTTTATCACCGCTACGTGGAGTGCAATAATACAATCTCATTAAAATCAGACTTTTTATCACTGCTATGTGGAGTGCAATAATACAGTCTCATTAAAATCAGACTTTTTATCACCGCTACGTGGAGTGCAATAATACAATCTCATTCAAATCAGACTTTTTATCACCGCTACTTGGGGAGCAATAATACAATCTCATTAAAATCAGACTTTTTATCACCGCTACGTGGAGTGCAATAATACAATCTCATTAAAATCAGACTTGTTATCACCACTACGTGGGGTGCAATAACACAATCTCATTAAAATCAGACTTTTTATCACCGCTACGTGGAGTGCAATAATACAGTCTCATTAAAATCAGACTTTTTATCACCGCTACGTGGAGTGCAATAATACAATCTCATTAAAACCAGACTTTTTATCACTGCTACGTGGAGTGCAATAATACAGTCTCATTAAAATCAGACTTTTTATCACCGCTACGTGGAGTGCAATAATACAATCTCATTAAAATCAGACTTGTTATCATTGATATGTAGAGTGCGTGGTCCAGTGGTATAGCGCCGAACTCCAGATTGAGAGGTCGTGGGTTCCATCGTCGCCACGGCCACGTTATTTATCCTTGAGCAAGATAATTAATCCACATTGCTTAGTACTGGTTCTACCCAGGAAGCCATCGAGAGTGATTAATCTAAGTTGCAAGAACTTGTTTCGCAATCGATGTAAAATAAAGATGTTTAAACTAACTAAACGGCTACGATACTCTATGCTATAAGGAACTGATAACACTGCATTGGAGGTCACGTCAGATTGACCTTACGATTAGCCAATCAGATTTCTGCCTACAAAATTGCTCGGTATAGACTGCTTCACTGCACGTGTCACATTTCAGTCAAATGCTGTGGAGCTGTCTACACTCAGTATTGAAAGGGACATTGTCTGAAACGGACATTTTAGATGATAAAACACAAAATAATTGTGTTGAAAAACATAATTCACCAACCATAATTGAATATTTACTAAATAATACCAAGATTGTTTGACGGAATTCAATAGCGATACAAAAAGGTAGTACCGCTGCGAGGGTTTGAACTTGTAAACTACGCTAAAATTACACTAGCGGGTTATAATAATAGAACGTCGCAATAGTCGAGATCCCTACTGTCTGAGGTATACGGGCTAAACGCATTAAGACATACTATATACAGAACCTAATGTCAGAATAATCTCGGTAGAATATATATTTTTCAGATAAAAATAGAACATTCTGAATGTTTTCAAAAAAACAAGATTTTTTTCGTATTCTTGATGGAAAACGATGCCATTTAGTGCATTTCTTTGAATTTATCATGCATTCCACAGCAACAACACACGGCGACTTTATCTTTTTTCAGTTATATGTATTATGTGGATTTTCGTTTGTTCAGTTCACTCGAACTTCATCCGAAGTGCATATGAAACACGCAATTTCATTGGTTGAATTTAGTTGATCTTCTGTTGAATATTGATAAGATGAAAGGTCAATCTGAGGTGACCTCCGAGGTAGTGTTGTCAGATCCTAGAAGCGGAAAATATCAATGAGTAATTAGGATTTGATTTTAATGAGATTGGCAATAATACAAGATCTTGAACCAAATTAAGGCTTACTTACACATACCTTATAAAGTAAGATTATGATAATAAAAGTCAAGGCCTGTCTTAATATTTAGGGCCATTCATTTGAAAGGTATATCATAAGATATGTATGATACATTAAGAGACCCAGTTATGTCTTATAATTTTCCTTTGTACGAGCACAGTGATTCTGCCGTCATTTCGGGTTCGAATCCCACTTGGAACTCGATTTTTCAATGAAAAAGTGTCGATTCTTATGGATGGTGGGAGCTATACAGTACTGGTTGTACCCAAGAAAAATGGAATGGTCTGCTTCTACCACAAAAAAATGACTGTCATATATAGCCTAACATGTGCTAAAAATGACGTAAAACATTATTCAAACAAACTCCTCATTTGCATTGTTAATACACTCCCAAAGCCGTATTATGTAACAAACATCTTTCAAAATAACAGAAAGGGATGGTAACTAAAATCTTGGATTTATTTCTCCTTATAATCAACCAAATGTTCTGACTGTTAATTTGCTTTGAAGTATTCAGATAATTAATAATGATTTAAATTCATGCTAGTTATGTTAAAAACCTTTAAAACTAATGGCACGTCGCTCGTTTAAAATAAATCATGATTGCCATTTGTCCCTTTAAACATCAATGCTATTAAGACAGTGCCCCTTTCAACATCAATGAAATTAAGACAGTGCCCCTGTAAACATTAATGTAAACCTTCTTTTCAGACAGTGTCCCTTTAAACATCTATGTAACCATTCTATTAAGACAGTGACCCTGTAAACATCAATGTAAACACTCTATTCAGACAGTGTCCCTTTAAACATCAATGTAAACATTCTATTAAGACAGTGACCCTTTAAACATCAATGTAAACATTCTGTTAAGACTGTGACCCTGTAAACATCAATGTAAACATGCTATTAAGACAGTGTCCCTTTAAACATCAATGTAAACATTATATTAAGACAGTGTCCCTTTAAACATCAAGGTAAACATTCTATTAAGACAGTGACCCTTTAAACATCATTGTAAACATTCTTTTAAGACAGTGTCCCTTTAAACAGCAATGTAAACATTATATTAAGACAGAGACCCTTTAAACATCAATGTGAACATTCTTTTAAGACAGTGTCCCTTTAAACGTCAATGTAAACATTATATTAAGACAGAGACCCTTTAAACACCAATGTAAACATTCTATTAAGACAGTGACCCTGTAAACATCAATGTAAACACTCTATTCAGACAGTGTCCCTTTAAACATCAATGTAAAAATTCTATTAAGACAGTGACCCTTTAAACATCAATGTAAACATTCTGTTAAGACTGTGACCCTGTAAACATCAATGTAAACATGCTATTAAGACAGTGTCCCTTTAAACATCAATGTAAACATTATATTAAGACAGAAACCCTTTAAACACCAATGTAAACATTCTATTAAGACAGTGACCCTTTAAACATCAATGTAAACATTCTGTTAAGACTGTGACCCTGTAAACATCAATGTAAACATGCTATTAAGACAGTGTCCCTTTAAACATCAATGTAAACATTATATTAAGACAGTGTCCCTTTAAACATCAATGTAAACATTATATTAAGACTGTGACCCTTTAAACACCAATGTAAATATTATATTAAGACAGTGTCCCTTTAAACATCATTGTAAACATTCTATTAAGACAGTGTCCCTTTAAACATCAATGTAAACATTATTTTAAGACAGTGACCCTTTAAACATCAATGTAAACATTCTATTCAGACATTGACCCTGTAAACATCAATGTAAACATTATATTAAGACAGTGTCCCTTTAAACATCATTGTAAACATTCTATTAAGACAGTGTCCCTTTAAACATCAATGTAAACATTATTTTAAGACAGTGACCCTTTAAACATCAATGTAAACATTCTATTCAGACATTGACCCTGTAAACATCAATGTAAACATTATAATCAGACAGTGTCCCTTTAAACATCAATGTAAACATTCTGTTAAGACATTGACCCTGTAAACATCAATGTAAACATTATAATCAGACAGTGTCCCTTTAAACATCAATGTAAACATTCTATTAAGACAGAGACCCTTTAAACATCAATGTAAAAATTCTATTAAGACATTGACCCTGTAAACATCAATGTAAACATTATAATCAGACAGTGTCCCTTTAAACATCAATGTAAACATTCTATTAAGACAGTGTCCCTTTAAACATCAATGTAAACATGCTATTAAGACAGTGTCCCTTTAAACATCAATGTAAACATGCTATTAAGACAGTGCCCCTTTAAACATCAATGTAAACATGCTATTAAGACTGTATCCCTTTAAACATCAATGTAAACATGCTATTAAGACTGTGTCCCTTTAAACATCAATGTAAACATGCTATTAAGACAGTGTCCCTTTAAACATCAATGTAAGCATGCTATTAAGACAGTGTCCCTTTAAACATCAATGTAAATATTCTATCAAGACAGTGCCCCTTTAAACATCAATGTAAACATGCTATTAAGACAGTGCCGTTTTAAACATCAATGTAAATATTATATTAAGACAGTGTCCCTTTAAGCATCAATGTAAACATGCTGTTAAGACAGTGTCCCTTTAAACATCAGTGTAAACATTCTATTAAGTCAGTGCCCCTTTAAACATCAATGTAAACATTCTATTAAGACAGTGCCCCTTTAAACATCAATATATTCATGCTATTAAGACAGTGTCCCTTTAAACATCAATGTAAACATTCTATTAAGGCAGTGTCCCTTTAAACATCAATGTAGACTTTCTATTAAGACAGAGACCCTTTAAACATCTATGTAACCATTCTATTAAAACAGAGTCCCTTTAAACATCAAGGTAAACATGCTATTAAGACAGTGTCCCTTTAAACATCAATGTAAACATGCTAATAAGACAGTGACCCTGTAAACATCAATGTAAATATTCTATCAAGACAGTGCCCCTTTAAACATCAATGTAAACATGCTATTAAGACAAGTGTCCCTTTAAACATCAATGTAAACATGTATTAAGACAGTGCCCCTTTAAACATCAATGTAAACATGCTATTAAGACAGTGTCCCTTTAAATGTTCTATTAAGACAGTGTCCCTTTAAACATCAATGTAAACATTCTATTAAGACAGAGACCCTTTAAACATCTATGTAACCATTCTATTAAAACAGAGTCCCTTTAAACTTCAAGGTAAACATGCTATTAAGACAGTGTCCCTTTAAACATCAATGTAAACATTCTATTAAGACATTGACCCTGTAAACATCAATGTAAACATTATAATCAGACAGTGTCCCTTTAAACATCAATGTAAATATTATATTAAGACAGAGACCCTTTAATCATCAATGTAAAAATTCTAATAAGACAGAGACCCTTTAAACATCTATGTAAACATTATAATCAGACAGTGTCCCTTTAAACATCAATGTAAACATTCTGTTAAGACATTGACCCTGTAAACATCAATAAGACATTGACCCTGTAAACATCAATGTAAACATTATAATCAGACAGTGTCCCTTTAAACATCAATGTAAACATTCTATTAAGACAGAGACCCTTTAAACATCAATGTAAAAATTATATTAAGACATTGACCCTGTAAACATCAATGTAAACATTATAATCAGACAGTGTCCCTTTAAACATCAATGTAAACATGCTATTAAGACAGTGTCCCTTTAAACATCACTGTAAACATGCTATTAAGACAGTGTCCCCGAAACATCAATGTAAACATGCTATTAAGACAGTGACCCTTTAAACATCAATGTAAACATGCTATTAAGACGGTGCCCCTTTAAACATCAATGTAAACATGCTATTAAGACAGTGTCCCTTTAAACATCAATGTAAACATGCTATTAAGACAGTGTCCCTTTAAACATCAATGTAAACATGCTATTAAGACAGTGTCCCTTTAAACATCAATGTAAACATGCTGTTAAGACAGTGTCCCTTTAAACATCAATGTAAACATGCTATTAAGACAGTGCCCCTGTAAACATCAATGTAAATATTCTATCAAGACAGTGCCCCTTTAAACATCAATGTAAACATGCTATTAAGACAGTGTCCCTTTAAACATCAATGTAAACATTATATTAAGACAGTGCCCTTTTAAACATCAATGTAAACATTCTATTAAGACAGTGTCCCTTTAAGCATCAATGTAAACATGCTGTTAAGACAGTGTCCCTTTAAACATCAGTGTAAACATTCTATTAAGTAAGTGCCCCTTTAAACATCAATGTAAACATTCTATTAAGTCAGTGCCCCTTTAAACATCAATATATTCATGCTATTAAGACAGTGTCCCTTTAAACAATAATGTAAACATGCTATTAAGACAGTGTCCCTTTAAACATCAATGTTAACATGCTATTAAGACAGTGTCCCTTTAAATATCAATGTAAACATGTTATTAAGACAGTGACCCTGTAAACATCAATGTAAATATTCTATCAAGACAGTGCCCCTTTAAACATCAATGTAAACATGCTATTAAGGCAGTGTCCCTTTAAACATCAATGTAAACATGCTATTAAGACAGTGTCCCTTTAAATGTTCTATTAAGACAGTGACCCTGTAAACATCAATGTAAACATTCTATTAAGGCAGTGTCCCTTTAAATGTTCTATTAAGACAGTGACCCTTTAAACATCAATGTAAACTTTCTATTAAGACAAGAGACCCTTTAAACATCTATGTAACCATTCTATTAAAACAGAGTCCCTTTAAACGTCAAGGTAAACTCGCTATTAAGACAGTGTCCCTTTAAACATCAATGTAAACATGCTAATAAGACAGTGACCCTGTAAACATCAATGCAAATATTCTATCAAGACAGTGCCCCTTTAAACATCAATGTAAACATGCTATTAAGACAAGTGTCCCTTTAAACATCAATGTAAACATGTATTAAGACAGTGCCCCTTTAAACATCAGTGTAAACATGCTATTAAGATAGTGTCCCTTTAAACATCAATGTAAACACTCTATTAAAACAGTGTCCCTTTAAAACTTCACTTTCTCGTTATACAGTTTTCACAGTCGGGACTTACGCTGGGTGCTCAGGAGGATTATTTCGCTAATCACACAAAGTATCAAGCGCTGAAGGACGCATACCTTGTCTTTGGTAAAGACCTTGTCACCCTGCTGGGTGGGACGGAGGATGTAGAGAAGAAAGTAGCTGCACTGTACAACTTTGAGAAAAGTTTAGCTGAAGTAAGTATAAAAATAGAAGGAAATGTATAAAAATATACAAGAACATGTATAAAAATAGACAAGAAATGTACAAAAATAGACTAGAAATGTATAAAAATATACAAGAAATGTATAAAAATAGACAAAAACGTGTATAATAACAGACCAGAAATGTGTAGAAATAGACAATAAATGTATAGAAGAGGAGCATTTTAAAACAATGAAGAGTTTGGTTGAAGCACATTATATAGAAATGTGTAAAAATAGACAAGAAATGTATAAAAATAGACAAGAAATGTACAAAGATATACAAGAAATGTACACAAATAGACTAGAAATGTATAAAATTATACATGAAATGTACAAAAATAGACTAGAAATGTATAAAAATAGACGAGAAATGTACACAAATATACAAGAAATGTATAAAAATAGACAAGAACATGTACAAAAATAGATGAAAACATGTATAAAAATAGACAAGAAATGTACAAAAATAGACAGACAACAAATGTATAAAAAACAGACAAGATATGTATAAAAATAGACAAGAAATGTATAAAAATAGACAAGAACGTGTATAATAACAGACCAGAAATGTATAGAAATTGACAATAAATGAATAGAAGAGGAGCATTTTAAAACAATGAAGATTTTGGTTTAAGCACATTATATAGAAATGTATAAAAATAGACAAGAAATGTATAAAAATTTACAAGAAATGTATAAAAATAGACAAGAAAATAGACAAGAGCTGGTATAAAAATAGATAAGAAATGTATAAAAATAGACAAGAACATATATAACTAGGTTTTGATCCGAACCTGATCAAATAGGCTTTCCTGTTTTTTAATGGCGCCATGACGTCACAACTGTAAGAGTTGTCTAAGTTGATGATTGATATATCAAGAAAAAAACTTCGAAAATGCAATCGGTAAAAAAATTCGATATTCTGAATATTTTGACGTCACTGACATGACGTCGGGAACTGTATGACGTCTGTGCACAACCAGATCTGGTACTCTACAATCTGTGAAACTTTTGTTCAAATCCGATCATAAATAGAGATATAGTCTCAACAAGATTTCCTTTATGACGTCACTGGTGGCCATCTTTGATGACGACATAACAAACTTCGACGTTATTGCACAACTAGACGTTGAATGTAGAGTTCCTGTAAAGGTTTTATCAAGATCCGATCATAAATGAAGGAGATATAGCGATTACAAGATTTCTATAATGACATCATTGGCGGCCATTTTGGATGACGTCATAACATTAAAACTACTAACGTTGACTGAAACAATGACAGTGATTGATTTTACAGTAAAACAACTTAAAAAATGCAATCAGTAAAGAAAACGGATTTTTAATAACATTGTGACGTCACTGACGTCAAGACGTTATAACATAGAGACACGTTTGGATCTGTTTGCACAACTAGACCCTGAACTCTACAAGGTGCGAAAGTTTCATTCAAATCCAATTGTAAATGTTTGAGATCTAGCTCTTACAAGATTTCTTAAATGACGTCATTGGCGGCCATTTTGGATAACGTCATGACGTTAAAACTGTCGGAGTCGACTGAAACAATGACATTGATAGATTTTTCATTAAAATACCTCAATATATGCAATCATTGAAAAAAATGATTTTTTTAATAATATTGTGACATCACTGACATCAAGACGTTGTAATGTAGAGGCACATTTTTACATTTCTGTACAACTAGACCCTAAACTCTACAATCTGTGAAAGTTTCATTCAAATCCGACTATAAATGTTTGAAATCTATCGCTAACAATATTTGTATTATGACGGCACTGGCGGCCATCTTGGATGACGTCATGACAATTTTCAACATTTGTGCACAACCCAACCAAATTCCCTACAAGCTGTGAAAGTTGCATCAAAATCTGATCATAAATGAAGGAGATATAGCGATTACAAGATTTCTTAAAGGACGTCATTGGCGGCCATTTTGAATGACGTCATGACGTTAAAACTGTCAGAGTCAACTGAAACAATGACTCTGATGGCGCTACCGACTGCGCCTTTCTTTTTGGGGGTTTAAGATATAATAAAAAATTAAATTTAAAAAAGAATTTAGTTGACCAGCTTTCATACAAAACTGTAACCAGTTTGACTTAACCAGTTTGTTCTAAGTATAAAAGGAGCTATAATTTTATTAAAATAAAAGCATGAGTTATAGAACCAGGCTTTTTGATGTTGTCTAATGATGCCGAATACATGTGTGAAGTTTCAATCCAGTATGTAAAGTAGTTTGGGAAATACAAGCTTACATACAAAACTATAACTGGACACGACGATCGAGCGATGACAATAGCTTTTTTTTTTGTCGAAAAAGTCGAGTGAAAAATGTTTACGACATCAATTTTGTGAAATGACCTTTTGGGGATATTGCTTCAGCTATTTATGAGTCTGATGACATGGCTTAGACAGTATTTTCAGGAATAATCACCTAAGTCAAACTTGTATTATTTTATTATTGTACAGGGCTCTAGATAAGAATTTCTCGGAATTGTGTACGTACTCCCTAGATTTAAAATAATTGTGTATTTTTACTCTCCGAACTTATCTTAATTGTGTAAATACTCCCTATATTTAAATAAATTGTGTACAACAAAAAATGATTGTGTAATTATATTTATGATGCAATAAACACTGAGTATTTTTTATCTTTATTTATGGAACCATTGCTACTTTGCAATGAAAACAGTCATTACATAATACAGGAACACATAAAAAATGTCAAAACTACAAAAACAATGTCAAAACACTATTGACTAGTAAAGTTTTAAGTCTGTCAGTATAAGAATTACAAATTGAATTTTATGTTCAGTCACAGCGAAGTCGGTAATAGGAACCGCCATATAACTATCGTGACCCAGTATACATTATCCGGGCATTTGAATTTTCCGAAAACAAAAATAAAATTGTCTTCTGCTTCGATTGTTTAATAGTTATTGAATAATAATGCATTAAATTGACTGCAAAATTGTACATTGATACTGAAGATAAATCGCGGCGATGGCCTGCGATTTCACAGGGGTGTGCGAATCAAAACGGATCACGGCGAATCGCGGTGATTGTGTGGCGGTGGTTAAAAGTTAATGTCCCCGCGATGAGTGGACTCTCCGCTGATCGCGGGGACAAAATCAGTGTGTCCGCGGTGAGATAAAATCCCCGCGTTGAGTGTGATTAGTCGTAATCCGCGTGGCAGCAACTGTAACTTTAAAAAAATACATAAAATCGATCCATTAAACTTGATACAAATTCCGAGAAAAGTAACCCGGGAACCGAGAACGCGATCCCACGCGACTCCATCGTCAGTGTCATTCAGACGTTTTATCTTCTATATAAGTTACTGCGGGCAAGCGCTTAAACGACACAGTTTTTTGACAGGTACTCGAATAAAGTCAAAACGGCCGTAATAAATCGAAATGGCCGCAGAAATCGGCAAAAAGACGATACGTGCGTTCCTTTTTGTATTTACGTATTCAGGATTTTAAAAGTGTATCTGCATGGTATGTCCAGAATTAATTATTTTTGCGTATTTATTGATTTTAATTGCGTAAAATACGCCGATACGCCCCTTATCTAGAGCCCTGATTGTAATTTTAAGAATTTTAATTTCATAGTCTCTTAAAATTCTTTTAGAACAACATAGTTTAAATCATAAATTATGTTTAATGGTATATTATACTGTACTATTAGTTTATAGAATGATAAATTTGCTGTTAACTACAGGATTACGATAGATTCTAACACTGTTGAAAATTCCTGCAATCCCACTGGTTGACGTTAAAAAAAAAGTTTGACTATCAAATAATGCATAACCCGTCACAAATCCATTCGTGTGTGGTTAAACCGTTAGAACCATGACATCATTAACTTTATTTCAATGTGTTTTTGAATAAAACTGCCAAAAACAATGAAATGCATTAGAAATGAGTTAACCAGTAATAAAATTCTGACTGTCATTTAACAGTCTCACATTGTGTTAAACGGCTCCGCAAAATGCACCTTTTAACAAATTTTGCGAACATTTACAGAATTTCAATGCAGTAAAGCCTATAACTACCACTGTATTAAACTTGCTGTTAACAATATTAATGATTATGAAATCATATCTTGCGGTTCTATTGTTAGGAATTAACTGAAATTTCTGTGTTAAACAAAATAATAATATTGAATGATTTTTTTTTTAAATAATCTTAAACAGTTACTGTGGAATAGATTTTTTTTTTAAAATTCCACACACATCCCACCAATGCTAAAAAAAACAGCATTATTATTGATTTAAACAAAATAAAAAACATTTCTTAAAACTTCATCGCTTATTCACACATATTCCATTAACAGAGAACGAAAGATGCTTAATTTTGGTTAAAATATCTTAAATAATAATAATGAAGAGATAAATAATATTAGAGTAAAAAGCCAGTAAGTGCACATACAAAAATTTTGCACTTAAATTTTAAGTACAAAAACCAATAAGTGATCTTGCATGGTTTTTGCGTTCAAGTTTTCAGTGCAAAAATCTTGTGTTTTTTTACTTTCACTGTAACCTTTTTAATTAAAAAACATTAGACATATAAACTGTTATGTCTAAAGTATAACCGTATTTTTAGCTAAGTATGAAAAATTAGCCCTTGATAATAACAATCTAAAACTTGTAACAGTTTTTTGTCTCTCCTGAAAAGTTGCGATAATGCACTTACATCATTTTTGCATTCAACAGACGAATTGGAATATTCTAAATTGACAGAAAGGACAGTCCATTATAAATTTATATCGTGCGAAGGGTTAATAACCATGATCTAATAAGGGTTAATAACCATGATCTAACCATGATCTAATCAGATCAAATATTTTTAATTTTTCAGATTCGAGTTCCCAAGGAGGACCTGATTGATCCGGAAAAATCGTACCACAAGATGACTCTTCAGAAATTCCAGGATACATACCTCGGTGACTGGGTGAGATAAATAGGGCACAATGAGATAAATAGGGGACCTAGGGGCTCACGGTCTTCTAATTCTCTGGCCGAAGTTCAGCCCTTTCCCTGGACAAATATTTTTTTCCCTATTTGAGAATAAAAAATCTCTTTCAAAAATAATAAATAACTACTTAGGGAATGTAGGGACACAACAAAACAAATTCTGTTATTGAGAGTTCTGAAAAAACTTTAAAAAAGGTGAAAGAGTTATCAAAATCGGATGATAAACAAAGATGATATGACCATTTGAAGGTTTTTTTAAAACGGATACGGGAGCCGCCATTTTGAGAACTAGGACGTCATAGCTCCAAATTACTGTACATGGAATAGTGATAATTATCATTTAAAGCAAAGAAAATCACTGCAAATAAATGCAAAATCATTTACTGGTCATATAAAGCATACGCTATTACGTATACATATTTTTCATACAGTTACTGTATTTTTCCCCCCCATTAAATCAGTTAATTTTCATGTCTATAAATATTCCATATATGGTCATTTAGAACTGTGATGTCATAGCTCTCAAAGTCTTCCAAATCCGTTTCAACAGAACCTTCAGATGATCATATCTTCTTTGTTTATCATCCGATTTGGCTGCGCTACATTCCCTTTAAAAGAGTATTCCCTGGAACCATCACAAACAAAAGAGAAAAAAAGCAGACTTGGTTTTATTGTGTTGCCTGCATAGCATGGCAGAACCTTAGGGATCACTTTGTTCGTCGTCCATCCATCGTTGTCCGTCACACTTTAACCTGCAACCTAACCTTGGCCATAACTTGAAAATTATTTGACCTATGTACATGACACTTCACACACATCTTCATCTTAACCCAAGGAATGTTGTTACACGTGTCCAATAACTCCGACTTTCATTTTGGCAGAGTTATCCCCCTTTTCATAAAACTTAACCTGCAACCTAACCAAGCTGAAATAAGCACACTGCAGGCGACACAAGTGTTCCGTGGAACACCCTTCTAGTTACTACTACGGCAGGCGACACAAGTGTTCCGTGGAACGCCCTTCTAGTTAAGTCTGACACACGGCAGGCGACACAAGTGTTCCGTGGAACGCCCTTCTAGTTAAGTCTGTTCATGAGAGGTAATATAAGGTGCAAGTACAGCGACACAAAGTGTTCCGTGGAACACCCTTCTAGTTAAGTCTGCTCATCAGAGGTAATATAAGGTGCAAGTACAGCGACACAAGTGTTCCGTGGAACACCCTTCTAGTTAAGTCTGCTCATCAGAGGTAATATAAGGTGCAAGTACAGCGACACAAGTGTTCCGTGGAACACCCTTCTAGTTAAGTCTGTTCATGGGAGGTAATATAAGGTGCAAGTACAGCGATACCTTGCTTTAAATATCTTATACCAAAACGAAAAGATGACAAATACTGTAGATGACATTATTTCCGCGAGATCCTTAGTTCACAAATCATTGGGTCTGATTTATTAGCGTGTTCATGAATTCGCGTCGACGCAAAATGTAAATAATTATATTTTCTTACAAATACTATAATACTTTGGTGTTTATTGTCGAGTTTTGTTTATTTCAGTAGGTTTTTGTTGATACATGTATTTCACACTTAATCCGTTAATACGGACTACATCGGCTATCAGAGTCCTCTTTATAGATGAGGCACATCAATTGTCCAATCAATTATGCAAAGCGATACAGTAATTATACAGATTTTATTGATTGTATTGAATATGATTTGTAACGCTTATTCATTGACTGATGTTTAACAATATAATTACCAGTACAGTAAACAGAAAATAACATTCGTATTTTTGAAATATAGACGCCACCCGTTGAACTTAATCAATAATCTCGATTCAACATATTTATTAAAATTAATAATTCTAAAAAGTATTTTACAAGTATAGACCTTATACATCATTTCTACTTTAAATCAAATCGATGTAAACTAATAAGCAAGTAATTAACAACTCTTTAGGATAAAATGATTTTTGCTTGTACAAGTATATATACCTACCGATCATGTGATAATTTAAATCTACTTAATTTCAGATGGTTGAGCTTTCGGATACACATTTGAGTTTATTATCCGCGAGTTCTTACATTTGCGAGGCTGAGGATTCGCAAATATTAGCGAAAATAAAACCCTCGTGAATAATACCGGATCTACAGTATGGTAACTTGGAATTTCTGTTTTCTTCACAGCTGAAGTTAGAAGACTATGTACAAGGAATATTTGCCAATGTGAGCACAGTAACCATGGATACAGAAGTAGTTGTGTCCACACCAGCATATTTTGAGAGATTGGACCCTTTGATAAAGGCTTCAAATAGAGAGTAAGGATTTATGTGTTTTTTTTTAGGGGTTTCATGAAATGTTCACAGAATAAAATTGACATATTTTTTCGCATTATTCACCCAGTAGGTAAAAGTAAATGTAAATTTCACCTGCAGAGCTCCTAAACATGTTTACTGTCTACCCAACCTTTTCAGCCAATGAGTTGCCTCTGATATTCAAATACTTGCACCATTTATTCATGATTTACTACCAGCGCTCTTCATGATTAAGAGGACTTTTATTGAGACTTGTTAGATGTGTGGTAAACACTTAGTTTGATAGAGGCTATGAAGAGAAATATTCATTAATAAGAAACAGCGGTTGGTTGCTACACTCCCTCCCTGTTGCTTTCTTGATGGTGAGGGGCGTCCGTGGCCGAGTGGTTAACGTCTCTGACTTGAAATCACTTGCCTCTCACCGCTGTAGGTTCGATCCCTCAGGGGCCTAGGAATCTTTATGTGAGGAAGCTATCCAGCTGGCTTGCGGAACGTCGGTGGTTCACCCAGGTGCCCGTCCCTGCACGAAAATTGCCCGGAGGGGCACCTGGGGTCTTCCTCCACCAATAGAAGCTGGAAAGTCGCCATATGACCTTAGCTGTTGGTGCGACTATAAAATCCAATTCGATTCAATTCTTAATGGTGAACTCTCTTCATAGCCACTTTCTTATAATTGTGCACATGTATGCGTATACACAAATTGATATTGGCATTATAATTTTTAATAAAAGCAAGATTAATAATTCATACTCTAAAACAACAAACATTTGTTTTAAACTTTTTTTTTCTCAAAAAAACAGTTGACAACCTGAAAAAAATTAACTGTCTTGCATATACATTTTTATAACTTTTCATTTTGAACTGGGGGCAAGGGGTGAGGGGAATGCGTTGGATATGCCTCTCGCCTTTTATCCCTGTCTTTGTCCCAGGACTCTATGTTATACAATAATGAAATTTTCAGGATTCTGGCCAATTACATTGTATGGAGAGGTGTAGCAGCCAGGGTGGGGTATTTGTCAAATGAATTCATAGCAGCAGCGTTAAAATTGGATTCTGCAGAATCAGGGATTAAAGGTACATTCATTTCTAATAAATATATAAACTGATATCATGTATATAAAATGCAGAGGCAAACATTAAATACATTCATTCAAGTATGATGTTTTGGAGAAACTGCGGACAAAACTTTTAACCAGAAGTCTCTGCCTCTCCGTCATTCAGTCAAATAACAGATTTAAAAAAAATGTGTATTTTATTATTGACTTTGTTATGACACTAAAAGTCAATATGATGGTTTTGTTCGTATTTGGATTAAAGGGACACACGGCCATTTTGATTGTTTTAAAACTCACGGTGTCCCGTTAGTTTTTTTCTTAACTTGAATTTGTTCAATCATTAATACTAATTGTTAGAATAGTACAAAGCAAATTGTTTTTACATATTACTAACTTTTGATAATATTGCAACAATAATATATTTAAAAAAATGGTAAAATAATAAAGAAAATTGAAATCTCAAATTTTTATTTAATTATATGCAAGCAGTTTTAAAGTAAAAACGACGCAGAATAACTAAATCGAGGACAAATTTTAATGTTTGAATAAAACTCAAGATTGCCATGTGTCCCTTTAACACCAATAATTCTTCCAGATATTAGATTTGGCTGGCATGAACTTTAAAAATTTGAAAATCCCCGGGTTCAAGCCTCACCATCGCCACTGAGTTGCGTCGGTGTGTTCTTGAGCAAGACACTTTCCCTTAGCCTCGTCCACTGAGTTGCGTCGGTGTGTTCTTGAGCAAGACACTTTCCCTTAGCCTCGTCCACTGAGTTGCGTCGGTGTGTTCTTGAGCAAGACACTTTCCCTTAGCCTCGTCCACTGAGTTGCGTCGGTGTGTTCTTGAGCAAGACACTTTCCCTTAGCCACGTCCACTGAGTTGCGTCGGTGTGTTCTTGAGCAAGACACTTTCCCTTAGCCACGTCCACTGAGTTGCGTCGGTGTGTTCTTGAGCAAGACACTTTCCCTTAGCCTCGTCCACTGAGTTGCGTCGGTGTGTTCTTGAGCAAGACACTTTCCCTTAGCCACGTCCACTGAGTTGCGTCGGTGTGTTCTTGAGCAAGACACTTTCCCTTAGCCACGTCCACTGAGTTGCGTCGGTGTGTTCTTGAGCAAGACACTTTTCCTTAGCCTCGTCCACTGAGTTGCGTCGGTGTGTTCTTGAGCAAGACACTTTCCCTTAGCCTCGTCCACTGAGTTGCGTCGGTGTGTTCTTGAGCAAGACACTTTCCCTTAGCCTCGTCCACTGAGTTGCGTCGGTGTGTTCTTGAGCAAGACACTTTCCCTTAGCCTCGTCCACTGAGTTGCGTCGGTGTGTTCTTGAGCAAGACACTTTCCCTTAGCCTCGTCCACTGAGTTGCGTCGGTGTGTTCTTGAGCAAGACCCTTTCCCTTAGCCTCGCCAACTGAGTTGCTTCGGTGTGTTCTTGAGCAAGACACTTTCCCCTAGTCTCGTCCACTGAGTTGCGTCGTTGTGTTCTTGAGCAAGACACTTCCCCTTAGCCTCGTCCACTGAGTTGCGTCGGTGTGTTGTTGAGCAAGACACTTTCCCTTAGCCTCGTCCACTGAGTTGCGTCGGTGTGTTCTTGAGCAAGACACTTTCCCTTAGCCTCGTCCACTGAGTTGCGTCGGTGTGTTCTTGAGCAAGACACTTCCCCTTAGCCTCGTCCCCTGAGTTGCTTCGGTGTGTTCTTGAGCAAATCACTTTCCCTTAATCTCGTCCACTGATTTGCGTCGGTGTGTTCTTGAGCAAGACACTTTCCCTTAGCCTCGTCCACTGAGTTGCGTCGGTGTGTTCTTGAGCAAGACACTTTCCCTTAGCCTCGTCCACTGAGTTGAGTCGGTGTGTTCTTGAGCAAGACACTTTCCCTTAGCCTCGTCCACTGAGTTGCGTTGGTGTGTTCTTGAGCAAGTCACTTCCTCTTAGCCTCGTCCACTGTGTTGCGTCAGTGTGTTCTTGAGCAAGACACTTTTCCTTAGCCTCGTCCACTGAGTTGCGTCGGTGTGTTCTTGAGCAAGACACTTTCCCTTAGCCTCGTCCACTGAGTTGCGTCGGTGTGTTCTTGAGCAAGACACTTCCCCTTAGCCTCATCCACCGAGTTGCGTCGGTGTGTTCTTGAGCAAGACACTTTCCCTTAACCTCGTCCACTGAGTTGAGTCGGTGTGTTCTTGATCAAGACACTTTCCCTTAGCCTCGTCCACTGAGTTGCGTCAGTGTGTTCTTGAGCAAGACACTTCCTCTTAGCCTCGTCCACTGAGTTGCGTCGGTGTGTTCTTGAGCAAGACACTTTCCCTTAGCCTCGTCCACTGATTTGCGTCAGTGTGTTCTTGAGCAAGTCACTTCCTCTTAGCCTCGTCCACTGAGTTGCGTCGGTGTGTTCTTGAGCAAGTCACTTCCTCTTAGCCTCATCCACTGAGTTGCGTCGGTGTGTTCTTGATCAAGACACTTCCTCTTAGCCTCGTCCACTGAGTTGCGTCGTTGTGATCTTGAGCAAGACACTTTCCCTTAGCCTCGTCCACTGAGTTGCATCGGTGTGTTCTTGAGCAAGACACTTCCCCTTAGCCTCATCCACCGAGTTGCGTCGGTGTGTTCTTGAGCAAGACACTTTCCCTTAACCTCGTCCACTGAGTTGCGTCGGTGTGTTCTTGATCAAGACACTTTCCCTTAGCCTCGTCCACTGAGTTGCGTCAGTGTGTTCTTGAGCAAGACACTTCCTCTTAGCCTCGTCCACTGAGTTGCGTCGGTGTGTTCTTGAGCAAGACACTTTCCCTTAGCCTCGTCCACTGATTTGCGTCAGTGTGTTCTTGAGCAAGTCACTTCCTCTTAGCCTCGTCCACTGAGTTGCGTCGGTGTGTTCTTGAGCAAGTCACTTCCTCTTAGCCTCATCCACTGAGTTGCGTCGGTGTGTTCTTGATCAAGACACTTCCTCTTAGCCTCGTCCACTGAGTTGCGTCGTTGTGATCTTGAGCAAGACACTTTCCCTTAGCCTCGTCCACTGAGTTGCGTCGGTGTGTTCTTGAGCAAGTCATTTTCTCTTAGCCTCGTCCACTGAGTTGCGTTGGTGTGTTCTTGAGCAAGACACTTTTCCTAAGCCTCGTCCACTGAGTTGCGTCGGTGTGTTCTTGAGCAAGTCATTTCCTCTTAGCCTCGTCCACTGAGTTGCATCGGTGTGTTCTTGAGCAAGACACTTTCCCTTAGCCTCGTCCACTGAGTTGCATCGGTGTGTTCTTGAGCAAGTCCTGCCTCTTAGCCTCGTCCACTGTGTTGTGTCAGTGTGTTCTTGAGCAAGACACTTTCCCTTAGCCTCGTCCACTGAGTTGCGTCGGTGTGTTCTTGAGCAAGACACTTCCCCTTAGCCTTGTCCACTGAGTTGTGTCGGTGTGTTCTTGATCAAGACACTTTCCCTTAGCCTCGTCCACTGAGTTGCGTCGGTGTGTTCTTGAGCACGACACTTTCCCTTAGCCTCGTCCACTGAGTTGCGTCGGTGTGTTCTTGAGCAAGTCACTTCCTCTTAGCCTCGTCCACTGAGTTGCGTCGGTGTGTTCTTGAGCAAGATACTTTCCCTTAGTCTCATCCACTGAGTTGCGTCGGTGTGTTCTTGATCAAGACACTTTCCCTTAGCCTCGTCCACTGAGTTGCGTCGGTGTGTTCTTGAGCAAGACACTTTCCCCTAGCCTCGTCCACTGAGTTGCGTCGGTGTGTTCTTGAGCAAGACACTTTCCCTTAGCCTCGTCCACTGAGTTGCGTCGGTGTGTTCTTGATCAAGACACTTTCCCTTATCCTCGTCCACTGAGTTGCGTCGGTGTGTTCTTGAGCAAGACACTTTCCCTTAGCCTCGTCCACTGAGTTGCGTCGGTGTGTTCTTGATCAAGACACTTTCTCTTAGCCTCGTCCACTGAGTTGCGTCGGTGTGTTCTTGAGCAAGACACTTCCCCTAAGCCTCGTCCACTGAGTTGCGTCTGTGTGTTCTTGATCAAGACACTTTCCCCTTAGCCTCGTCCACTGAGTTGCGTCGGTGTGTTCTTGAGCACGACACTTTCCCTTAGCCTCGTCCACTGAGTTGTGTCGGTGTGTTCTTGAGCAAGACACTGTCCCTTAGCCTCGTCCACTGAGTTGCGTCGGTGTGTTCTTGATCAAGACACTTCCCCTTAGCCTCGTCCACTGAGTTGCGTCGGTGTGTTCTTGATCAAGACTCTTTCTCTTAGCCTCGTCCACTGAGTTGCGTCGGTGTGTTCTTGATCAAGACACTTTCCCTTAGCCTCGTCCACTGAGTTGCGTCGGTGTGTTCTTGAGCAAGACACTTTCCCTTAGCCTCGTCCACTGAGTTGCGTTGGTGTGTTCTTGATCAAGACACTTCCCCTTAGCCTCGTCCACTGAGTTGCGTCGGTGTGTTCTTGAGCAAGACACTTCCCGTTAGCCTCGTCCACTTAGTTGCGTCGGTGTGTTCTTGAGCAAGACACTTTCCCTTAGCCTCGTCCACTGAGTTGCTTCGGTGTGTTCTTGAGCAAGACACTTCCCCTAGCCTCGTCCACTGAGTTGCTTCGGTGTGTTCTTGAGCAAGACACTTCCCCTAAGTCTCGTTCACTGAGTTGCGTCGGTGTGTTCTTGAGCAAGACACTTTCCCATAGCCTCGTCCACTGAGTTGCGTCGGTGTGTTCTTGAGCAAGACACTTTCCCTTAGTCTCGTCCATATGATGGGAACGTGAACAAGGTAGTCCACTGTATTTTATTGCACCTCACACAAATCACTCGGCATCTCATTGTTTGAGTGCTGTCACCTGGTGACCCCCTGTTTTTCTAAAGTGGGTCAGTAGGATTCATAGAGGGTCACTAAAACAATATGGACTACAATTACGATTCAAAGTTTAAATCCTTTGCAAATAGTTCTTTAAGGCGTAAGTAACAAACATAATAGGTAAATGAATAATGTTTTTAAACTGTAGCAGTCGTCACGTGACGTTAACGTCATGACGTCAAATTGCCTGAACATCTCAGTGACGTTGACGCTCCATTAAAATGGGTTAAATATCGGTGTTTGTCTTAAAAAAGGTGCTCGATTCAATAAATCAGTTATTGGGTTTGTTACTGACCCCCTACAGAAATATGTGGGGTCAGTCAGATATATAGCTGGACTCGACTATTACCTCGCCCCGTATAAATCTTACTGACCCCACATATTTCTGTAGGTGGTCAGTAACAAACCCAATAACTAAGAGTATCTATCCTTCATTAAGCATGTTCTATTCGTTAATAAGAGAAGTGCAAGATCGTGGATTCCTATGTATCCTTCCCATCTCTCTGGGGGCAGCTTTAAATAACCTTAAATGTGTTGATGAGCCATTAAACAACCATGGAATAAGAGTAGTGCAAGTTCGTGGATTCCTATGTATCCTTCCCATCTCTCTGGGGGCAGCTTTAAATAACCTTAAATGTGTTGATGAGCCATTAAACAACCATGGAATAAGAGTAGTGCAAGTTCGCAGATTCCTATGTATCCTTCCCATCTCTCTGGGGGCAGCTTTAAATAACCTTAAATGTGTTGATGAGCCATTAAACAACCATGGAATAAGAGTAGTGCAAGTTCGCAGAATCCTATGTATCCTTCCCATCTCTCTGGGGGCAGCTTTAAATAACCTTAAATGTGTTGATGAGCCATTAAACAACCATGGAATAAGAGTAATGCAAGTTCGTGGATTCCTATGTATCCTTCCCATCCCTCTGGGGGCAGCTTTAAATAACCTTAAATGTGTTGATGAGCCATTAAACAACCATGGAATAAGAGTAGTGCATGTTTGTGGAGTCCTATGTATCCTTCCCATCTCTCTGGGGGCAGCTTTAAATAACCTTAAATGTGTTGATGAGCCATTAAACAACCATGGAATAAGAGTAGTGCAAGTTCGCAGAATCCTATGTATCCTTCCCATCTCTCTGGGGGCAGCTTTAAATAACCTTAAATGTGTTGATGAGCCATTAAACAACCATGGAATAAGAGTAATGCAAGTTCGTGGATTCCTATGTATCCTTCCCATCTCTCTGGGGGCAGCTTTAAATAACCTTAAATGTGTTAATGAGCCATTAAACAACCATGGAATAAGAGTAGTGCATGTTTGTGGATTCCTATGTATCCTTCCCATCTCTCTGGGGGCAGCTTTAAATAACCTTAAATGTGTTGATGAGCCATTAAACAACCATGGAATAAGAGTAGTGCAAGTTCGCAGATTCCTATGTATCCTTCCCATCTCTCTGGGGGCAGCTTTAAATAACCTTAAATGTGTTGATGAGCCATTAAACAACCATGGAATAAGAGTAGTGCAAGTTCGCAGATTCCTATGTATCCTTCCCATCTCTCTGGGGGCAGCTTTAAATAACCTTAAATGTGTTGATGAGCCATTAAACATCCATGGAATAAGAGTAGTGCAAGTTCGCAGATTCCTATGTATCCTTCCCATCTCTCTGGGGGCAGCTTTAAATAACCTTAAATGTGTTAATGAGCCATTAAACAACCATGGAATAAGACTAATGCAAGTTCGTGGATTACTATGTATCCTTCCCATCTCTCTGGGGGCAGCTTTAAATAACCTTAAATGTGTTGATGAGCTATTAAACAACCATGGAATAAGAGTAGTGCAAGTTCGCAGATTCCTATGTATCCTTCCCATCTCTCTGGGGGCAGCTTTAAATAACCTTAAATGTGTTGATCAGCCATTAAACAACCATGGAATAAGAGTAATGCAAGTTCGTGGATACCTATGTATCCTTCCCATCTCTCTGGGGGCAGCTTTAAATAACCTTAAATGTGTTGATAAGCCATTAAACAACCATGGAATAAGAGTAATGCAAGTTCGCAGATTCCTATGTATCCTTCCCATCTCTCTGGGGGCAGCTTTAAATAACCTTAAATGTGTTGATGAGCCATTAAACATCCATGGAATAAGAATAGTGCAAGTTCGCGGATTCCTATGTATCCTTCCCATCTCTCTGGGGGCAGCTTTAAATAACCTTAAATGTGTTGATGAGCCATTAAACAACCATGGAATAAGAGTTATGCACGTTGGCAGATTCCTATGTATCCTTCCCATCTCTCTGGGGGCAGCTTTAAATAACCTTAAATGTGTTGATGAGCCATTAAACAACCATGGAATAAGAGTAGTGCAAGTCTGTGGATTCCTATGTATCCTTCCCATCTCTCTGGGGGCAGCTTTAAATAACCTTAAATATGTTGATGAGCCATGGAATGTGTTGATGAGCCATTAAATGTGTTGATCACCATTAAATGTGTAGATGAGCCATTAAATATGTTGATTAGCCATTAAATATGTTGATGAGCCATTAAACAACATTCAAGTCTTCCAGATCGCCTCCCTTTAACATTATTGTCTTTGTATAGTACCCTCCGAGGTGGAAGCGGTGCTTATCTAAGGCGACGTCTGCTCCCTCCAGTCCCTTTAACATTATTGTCTTTGTAGAGTACCCCCCGAGGTGGAAGCGGTGCTTATCTAAGGCGACGTCTTCTCTGGGATTCGCCACGGGGGCACTCTATGTGCAGGCTCATTTTGCAGATGGGAGCAAGAAAGAGGTGAGAAGAATTTTGATATTAGTAAACATTGTGTGAATTACCCTTTCTCCTATCCCAAAACCACTCAAGTCTGAAAAGTTGGGGTTTATCCATGATTCATTGGTTGACTGTCGTCGACCACTTCAATAATCACTTTTCCGATTTTTCTCAAATTTTTGGTTGATGTTTTCTATTAAAACAGTTTATATCGTCAAAACCATCAAAGTTATCGCTTTGAAACTAAAGCATGTCTAATAAGGACTATTCCATTAAAACATACATGGGACTTCAGGAATTGAAATTGAACACCCACCCATAGATGCAAAATATAGTTTAAAAACCAACTTTCAGAAAATAGGGTTCACACATAGATGTTTATTAAATTTCCTTCCTGGGGTTCTGGGTATGTTTTAATAAAATAACTCTTAACTGTGGTTAGCCCTAAATCTCTATCCAAAGCCACACCCACCCAACCATTGTCTATCGTACCACATTTAAAGGGTTGTCGGCTAAGTCTTTAGGAGCTTAATAATTATCTTAATTAATGAGCAAATTAGGTCTAGTGGCCCCTCAAACCTTTTTTAAACAAAACACAATATAGACACGCATTATGTCCGATCTTAGTAACTAATTTTCTGTATGTATTTATAATGACTATTTAGCCCATCATTCTGACAATATTACACCTGCCTTAGCAGCTTAAACTCCGAAGTGATACAAACTCTTAAATCCTATTTGTACAAAACAAATTGCTCCTAAACACCATTTATTAGTTTGGACGTCCGAAATTTTATGTCAGGGCCTTTTAACCAGTTTTAGGGAAGGGGCATTGAGCCCTTAATTGGGGCAAAAAGTCTATCCATCAATGGGAAATGAAATTTCTAAGGTAAGTTTACAAAATGCGGAAATCCGCATGATTTTAAAATAAATTTGGATGGGAAAGGGCCTTATACAGGCTGCTGCAAATAAGGGTAAATAGGCCCTGCATGTCCAGGCTATAACTTCTTCTAGTATTAATATTACATGTATACACAAATGTTTACCACCATGAGACAGTGTGTCATGACCAATAGCAAAGTGCCTGCCTTCAAGGTCAAGGTCACACTTACACTTAAAAGGTTTTTGCGATAATTATGCCCCACTTCCCGAAGGGGGGGGGGGGGGGGGGGGGGGGGGGGGGCATTGTCGGTCTGTCGGTTGGTCCATCCAGAAATCTTCTTGTCTTTGCGAGAACTCGAGAACGGCTGGCACTACAAACTCGAAACTTGACAGGAATGTTTGTGTCATGGTCTAGTTGTGCACCTCCCCTTTTGGGTAGATTCACTTAGGGCTGTTCCAGAAAAAAAGGCCTGGGAGGGTCGGAACGAAAACGAATTCAAAATCTGTGGGTGGGGGGTGTCAGAAGAATTCTAATTATGTGGGTTGGGGGTGTCTGAAGAATTCGAATTCTGTGGGTGGGGGGTGAAATGTAAATCGTATTGAGTTGTTGGAGGGTGTACATACATGTGATACCTCACGGCGGAATTCTAACCCTCCTCCCGGCCCCACGGAATTGTGTGAAAAACTCCCGTAAAATTGCTAAAATCGATTTTTGTATGTTAGCAGATGTTGCTTCTAAAAATAGAATGAATTCAAGAACGACAACTACGAAATTTCGTACTTCGTCTCAATTAGATTCGTACTATTTTACATTGTACTCAATTTGATTCATACTATCGGTTATTTTCCAGAGGGGAAGTTATTAGTCAGCCAACCGTGCAGCCGCCTTTTGCACGGCCGTTTTTGAAAAATCGCGGCCAATATTTGGTGGTGTGGGTCGGGTAAACTCTTACTTTCTCAATATTTTTATGTTTTGTAAGTACGAAAATATAACAACAAACTTTAAAAGGACACTGACTGTAAGTATTAAAGCACATTATTGAGCATACCCAAATAACAGAGAAATGTTTATCAATAGTTATTAAATAAAACAGGATTGTTTTCTTTATGAATATGGACCCAGGCCTACAGGATTGTTTTCTTTATGGATATGGACCCAGGCCTACAATATTGTTTTCTTTATGAATATGGACCCAGGCCTACAGGATTGTTTTCTTTATGGATATGGACCCAGGGCTACAAGATTGTTTTCTTTATGGATATGGACCCAGGCTTACAGGATTGTTTTCTTTATGAATATGGACCCAGGTCTACAGGATTGTTTTCTTAATGAATATGGACCCAGGCCTACAGGATTGTTTTCTTTATGAATATGGACCCAGGCCTACAGGATTGTTTTCTTTATGAATATGGACCCAGGCCTACAGGATTGTTTTCTTTATGAATATGGACCCAGGCCTACAGGTTTGTTTTCTTTATGAATATGGACCCAGGCCTACAGGATTGTTTTCTTTATGAATATGGACCCAGGCCTACAGGATTTTTTTCTTTATGAATATGGACCCAGGCCTATGGACCCAGGCCTACAAGATTGTTTTCTTTATGAATATGGACCCAGGCCTACAGGATTGTTTTCTTTATGAATATGGACCCAGGCCTACAAGATTGTTTTCTTTATGAATATGGACCCAGGCCTACAGGATTGTTTTCTTTATGAATATGGACCCAGGCCTACAAGATTGTTTTCTTTATGACTATAGACCCAATCCTCAGGTCCATATTCAATGTTTCCGCTAGGAAAAAGCTTATCTGGAGCACTGATTATATAAATTTGTAAAAATTGTAATTCTGTGGGTGGGGAGTTCTTGGCGAATTCAAATTCTGTGGGTGGGGGGTGGAAAATAATTCGAATTCTGTGGGTGGGGGGTGTTTTTTTGACTGTCGTTCTTGCCCCCCCAGGCCTTTTTTCCTGGAACAGCCCTTAAGAAATGTTGTTGCAATGGTAACAAAACAGAAAAAAATGTCAAAATCTTCTTGTCTTTGCGATAACTCAAGAACGGCTGGCACTACAAGCTCGAAACTTGGAAGGAATGTTTGTGTCATGGTCTAGTTGTGCACCTCCCCTTTTAGGTAGATTTGCATAGATTTGTGGTTGCCATGGTAACAAAACTTGTAAAAAATCACTAAAAATCTTCTTACTCGGCAGGAATGTTTGTCTCATGGTCTAGTTGTGCACCTCCCCTTTTGGGTAGATTCGCATAAAAAATGTGGTTGCCATGGTAACAAAACTTATAAAAAATCACTAAAAATCGCTTGTCTTCGTGATAACTCAAGAATAGCTGGCACTACAAATGCCAAACTTGGCAAGAATGTTTGTCTCATGGTGTAGTTACACGGGTACTAAACATTGACTCTAGCATATTTTGGAGATATATGAAAACGAGAGTCAATGACACTTCCGAGGAAGTGACAAGGATTAAAATGACAAAATAAAGGTGAATTCAGCTCGTTGTTTTTCATAATATCATTAATCCAACGATTTATTTAAAAAATCGGGGAATCCTATTCCAGTGATATGTGTTCAAAGTATGTCTAAGTTGCAAAAATATTACAAACTATTGTTTAATTTTACGCCTAGGTCTTTTATAAGATTGGAAGGTGTGTGTGTTTTCTTTGACAGATCGCAATTTTTCGGTGCATATTGTTATTTATTTACGAAAGTCAGCTGTTGTTGTAGTGGAGATGAAAAGCCTTTCATGTAATCATTACTCGGTACTAAACTGGTTTATCAGAAAACAGAGAACAACGGATTTATCGCCAATTTTCGGCAAAAGGTAGAGTCAATGAGCTGGAGCTAGGGTCGATGATGCGGAGGTTGCGTCGACGCTAGGAGCATTTTTTTCAAATTACAAGTCCCGTTACGGTATTAATGCGACTGATCTCGTCGCCTGGATAAAATAAGTATACGATTTATATCAGCCTGTTTTACCTGATTTCTGCAACACAATGTCGTTTACGGTTAGGGAAAGGATTGCGCAATAGTATTCTACTTGTTTTGAATTACAATTAATTATTTAACTATTAAGAAAAGTATCGATATGTATGAGCAATATTGTTTGCCGCCACGAATAACTAGGAGTTTAATTGGTCATAACATATCTTATCCGACACCGAAAAATGCTGGCCCCATCTGCGCTTGCTCGTCTAACGACGCGACTTGTGATATTCAAATTCTCGATCATCACTACCGTTCGTTTGCCAATTTTGTCAGTTAGGTAAAAAACAATATCGTCCGGCCACCGACCTAAATGAGAGTTTCCTATTATTGTATCATGTATAAAAACTGAACTTGTTGCGCTGTGTATGTAAATCGTATCTTTCTGTATTCCTTTCAGTTGAATTATGATATTGTGAAACAACGAGCTAAACTCACCTTTATTTTGTCATTTTAATCCGTGTCACTACCTCGGAAGTGTCATTGACTCTCGTTTTCTATTATATCTCCAAAATGTGCTAGAGTCAATGTTTAGTACCCGTGAGTTATACACCTCCCCTTTTGGGTAAATATGCTTAAGAAATGTGGTTGCCATGGTAACAGAACTTGTAAAAAAAAATATCACTAAAAATGCTTGTTATTTTTTAAAACATTTTTTTTTTTCATAGGAAACCTTTGCTTATCTGCTTATGGGTTAAATATTTTTTTATTTTTTTTTATTTTAAATCTTTTTTTCATTTTTGTTTAATTTTTAAAAAATAATCTTGAATTGTTTTTTTTCCCTTTGTTGGATCAGTTTTACATAGAGTTATAGGGAACTTCAAAGCTACAAGAGATAAGGGTTTAATTTTATTTAATATCAGCTTTTGGATCCTCTACCAAGTTTGTTCAAATGGTGAACCTGGGGTCAAATGTGGGCCCCGCCCCGGGGGTATCCAGTAGAACATACAGGCCCTTTTGGGCCTATTGTTTTTAATATACAAGTATGTTGTGATGTTTCTATATTTAAACCTAAATAACAATATTAATTTAAAATTATTTTTTAAATTACCTCCTGTTATTGAATGAATATTAAGATTAAATTTGATTCTAATTAAAAAAAAATATACATTTATGATTTATTTTCACTCTATTGAAATTTTTTGACATATATATATAATTTTGATGAAGAAAATGCAAATTAAGCAACCCATGTGGAAGCTAAATGTAAAATACCTACATATATATATGGATAACTGCCAATGATACACTTTGAATATGTGAATTGCTTGGCTTCCATAACTCAAAAACAGCTGGCACTCAAAACTTGGCAGTAATGTTTGCAGTCTGCGAATTAAAGAAATAGTCTGAGACCGAGGCTATAAAAATTTCGTTCGGACTATAAAAAAAAACTAAACTTATAGTCCGAACGGACTATTGATAAATTCTCGGTATTATGTATTGTTTTTTTTTGTCGTTTCTAATAATAGATTTTTATGGCTTCTAATAATAGATTGCCCGCAGAGGGATAGCAATTCGTCGAGGTATTGCTTTTAACCACATTGTCGGCTATGCGCCCAGAGGGGTAATTTTATTGCAATTATCGGGGTATTGATTTTGACTCGTCATTTTATCCAATCAAATAATTTATTTTATTGTGCGCGTGATAGATCTCCGTTTCCGGTAACCTTCACGGTCACCGCATAATGACAACATGTCGTTCCTGGTATGTTCATGTTTTATTTTTATTTTGAATACTACAAAAAGCAAGGTGAAACATTCAACGATCAAATGTTATACAATTGCAATGGATAGAATTACAAGATCATGGCTTAAAAGAAAATGCTTTAAATAAATGCATATTTTACAATAGCATTGTATTGAGAAAGATTGCAAAATTAATCAGTATTTATGTTGTATTATTTCGGACTAGAAGAAATCCATTCGGACTACACATTTTTTCACAAAGCATAGTCCGAAGGACTATACTCTGAAAAAGTTTTTCGTGCAGACTGTGTTTGTGTCATGCTTGTTGAAGTGGGGCATATATGTTTTACAAACATCTCTTGTTGACTTTCATCTTTAGACCCAAGCCAGTAGTGGACACGTATTGCTTGCAATACTTCTTTTATGAGTGCATTACCAGGATAGTAAAGATGCTGCGTCTAAAACGTTCTCGCCTCTCACTGCTGCGGGTATGAATCCTACTGGGAGCTCGACTTGTCAAGTAAGAAGGTGTCGATCCTTACGGATTGCGGAAGGTATACAGTAATTGATATACCCAGTTCTGGTTCTACCCAGAAAAAATTGGGTGATCTGTCTCTACCACAAAAAATTCAACCTTCATATTATTATGGCCTAATATGTGCTAAAAATGACGTAAAACACCATTCAAACAAATTTGCCTCGTTTATTAAGGTGGAAGCATTGTTCGAGGAGATCCGGACAGCCTTCATGTCAAACCTGAAAGAACTGCAGTGGATGGATGCAGCGACGAGAAGTTACGCTGAAGAGAAAGCCCTAGCCGTCACAAAAATGTTGGGTTATCCAGACTACATCACCGATCCTGCCAAACTGGATAAACATTACAAAAATGTAAGTACTTAAATGTGGCTGTCAGTTCCCCTGAGGCAGTATAAAGTAGGTCAGGTGCAGACTGTTAACCCGCTAAGTACGACTATAATGGCTTTTGCGTCCATTGTAAACCCAGACCAATCATTTTCCCCAAAACACCCCTTTGTCACATAAATGGAACACTCTTAATTCAAAGAACAGTCCATTATTTATGTTGGCATTTGATTGTCCAAAGGTACCTTAGTACCTCTTTAAAAAAAAAAATAGGACTGATCACTTTATTATAAATAAAACACAAGAATGTCGCAGCCGGAAAGGCAAGCTCCTGAAAACGTGTGACCGACATATTAAAAAATTAAAAGAGGAGCGTAACCTAAAAATAATTCTAACACGACCTGCGAAGTCTTTCATATACACAAAGAAGAGAGACAGCTGTATGTTATTCTACGATAAAATACAGCTGTTCCATTAATTCCCCGCGTATATTTCATGCGTTGGAAGCGCCACGTTACATGACGTCACTTGGTAAATATACGTCACGAAGACAAACTCAACAGTAATTTTAATGAAATGTTAATTACAACAAACTTGCCATGCTCCCAAACCGTGCACACCCGAATATAAACCCATCATATGCATCAGTACATATAACATTAATAATCATCTTGAATAAGGTGAGAACGTTTGACGTCATACAGCGCAAGCTATATGACGTAAGTAATGACTTTAATTGTTTGTCACGTGACTACTAGTGTATTTAAACGCAGAACTTTGTATACGGGGGCGCCCAATTGAACAGCCTGTAAACATAGCAGCCTGATTACCTTGACCTCCGAGATAATATATAGTGCCATTACAATAGCGTAAACAATGAGGTTATTGTTGTGTTAGAATCAAAATAATAAATATTTTATCGGTGAATAAAACACAGTTAGTCGTTCGGATTCGAGTAATTAAATCACTCGTTCGAACGCACTCGTGATTTAATTACTACGCATCCGAACTCCTAACTGTATTTTATTCACCGATAAAACACAGGTACTTATTTATTATTTCTTAAATAAATACCAAGGAAATATTTGTACACCTACTGGATGTGTTTCACATAAACTGTATAATTTTTTTTTATTATGTTCAAATTCAAATTCAAATTTCAAGGTCTGAGTGCAGTATAAATCGCATACGAGAAAAATATGCTATAAATGTTTTGTACCATAACCATTTATCCAATTACGCAAGTGTAAAATTGGGTAGACCATGGTATAACTGCCGAATCTGTGATTTATAGCACGGCTGAAATATACCAGCAGTTATAGCACGGTTTAGGCTCAGACCTTCAAGTTTAAGAAAATTATATCATAAGCAAGAACAATGGAAACCATTACAGCTCTGGTACAAATCGTAATATACCCACTGATCAAATTTTATAGTTGTATTACTTAAAGTCTTAAAGCTATTGATGAAAAAAAAGTTAAACAATCGTTCAACATTTTGTTTTCTAAGAAGTTGTATCATTAGTTATAGATTAAAAAATAGTGAAAAAGAAACAATATTGTTAATGTTTCAGTCCTTTTAAGTGTAAAATTCCAATGTCATGGGCGTATTATATGTATAGTATTCGTCAAAATACACCTGCTGGTCAAATTTTAAAGGTGTATTAAGAGATAACCTAGTTCAGCAACCCTCCTTCGGTAATCGGTTTCCGATTTATTTTTCAGGTCAACCTAATACCTTAGTCCAGATAAGCCATGCGTAAAAATCTAGGGAAAACCTACCCTTGTCTTGAAATATCATTAATTTAAAGCACGTTTTGCACATAACTCAGAGTTAAAGCCACTTTTTGTGTCAAAATATATTTTATAGATTAATTTTTGCTGTAATATGTTCTCAAAATGAAGGATTCAAAGGAAAACAACACATTTTGCGTAAAATAACTCTGTCAATAATGAAACTTTGCAGGAATACTGTTTGCTGTGTTACATGTTGTTTTAGTCTTTTTTCCGAAAGGAAAGATCTTAATAGCCATGTACCATTCGATTAACAGCAGCATATTGTACACACAATATATAGCTGAAATTCCCGTGTCGGTTTTTTCCTTTCAGTATATATATATATATATATATAAAGAACTTTTTTTAAAGCCTCCCCATATAGAGGGATAGAATAGATCGGAATTTTGGAACCTGCCCTACACCAGAGACGTAATAAACCATTATTTCTTAGATCTCTGTCTAAACTTATTTAAACTGGATTCCTGTGGTTCTTTTTCGGAAAATAGACTCAAATACACGTTACCGCCCGTTTTACGTCCCCGTCCAATGGACCAGGCTAAGGGAAAGTGTCTTGCCCAAGAACGCACCGACGAATATGTGTCGCCGATGATGTTTGAACATGGATCCTGGGTTTTGCATCCACTGGGTCACGCCGAAATAAATCGACAAATGAGATCGTAAATATTGTCAGTACCGTGATTGTGGCAATATGTCCAGTTATGTGCTAAGTTACTGATTGATAGCCCGATTAATTCGATTCAGGTATGTTTTTGCTTAATTACTTCTTTTAAAGAATTGTGTTCACCTAAAGCGCACATACCTGTACAAAGTGATGTCTTCTCTTCGCCGGAAAAGGTAAAACATTTATTCCTCCAGTACTTTCTAAGTTTAGCCCTCCCAAAATGTAAACGGTCATAGATTTCTTTAAAAATCCGACACTTTCAGAGGGCTAATCTCCAGAAATACTGGATGCATGGAATTATTCTTTGCAGCGGAGGAAATAACACACTTTGGGGGCTCACTTTGGAGGGGTACTTGTGTTTTAGTTGAGTACAAGTCATTAAATATTAAGAAAGGTATGAAGCAAAAACAAAACCTATCTGAATCTAGCGTGCTGAAACGATTAAAAAGTCAGTTGGTTTCGCCACCGTTAAACTAGACGAGTGTAGAAAGTGTTTATTTTTTCTACCTCCACCAAAGGAAATCGGCCCTCATATGAAACCTTAGATGTGTTGAAAATTACCTACAGCACCATACCAAAAATTAACTTCTTAGATATCTGTGTGCCAGTGTGTGGTATTACAGATATTTTAAGTGATTTCAGACCATAAAACCAACCACATCCCAGATTGAACCGGTAATAGTCCCAGATTTGAAAATCTTAGCATGGTTATCTCACTTCTAATGTTTTTCCATTTACATTCCAGAAATATAAAGTCAAAAATCATACATGCTTGTTACATTCTATGACAACTCAAATTCATCAGTAACGTTATTTTGTTGACGTCATCCAATGACATGGCTTGTTACAAAGTTATGTGACATCACATACTTTTCAGATGTTAGTTTTACATGTAAGCCAATGGAGAAACGTGTTACACAATAGTTGCATTAGAATTATAGTTTGTAAGATATTGGTGAAGGAAAACGTGTTGCATAATAGTTGCATTAGAATTATAGTTTGTAAGATATTGTTGAAGGAAAACATGTTAAGAAAACATTTAGCTTTTAGTTTTCCATGTTTACGGAATTCTCGATGAAAATAAATCTTTTAGTCACCCCAAAGCAACAAATGTCCTATATATATTTAATTCTGTATTTATTTCAGTTAACCTTGGTGGAGGGTAAATTCTTTGAGACCAGACTGGCTATAGACAGATTTGCGATAAATCACAACTTGCTCAGATATGGCACTGTGCCAGACAGAACTGAGTAAGTGTTTTACCATATATATTACATTTCTTGCAAGGATTTATCAAGATTTCTCAGGGACTGATAAGTGATAATAACTACAGTGGAAAAATTTCCTAGGGAAATTTTCCCGGTAGCCGGATGGTTTGGAACTTTTTTTTACTTTTTTTCTTCGACTATTTAAGTTCTAAATAATCATTACAAAGCTGCGTACGTAAGCGACGTCAGATAATGTAAGAACGGGACTTTGTTAACCAATTTAAGTGGGGCCGAAATTCGGCCTCTTCCCAATTGCAAAAAACTCTATTTTTTCCCAATTCTGGGGTAAAAAAATCCTATTTTTTTTTATTTATTTGTTTTTCTTCAATAAAAGTGACAGACTTTACATAGTTTGTATGTTAAAATAGATAAATTCTAAATCCCGATTGATATTATACATAAAACATACATTTTAATGAAAGTTTTCCCTTAAAAAGCATTCCTGTAAACAGCGAACATCACGCTATTTTTTTCCCAATTTGGACTGTCTCGCGCTTCTTTTTCCCAAAATCAGCCGGCCTAGGCATTTTCCCAATTTTCTTGAAAAAAGCCCTGAAGAACATGACACATTAGCCAGTGACGTAACGACGGTCATGTAATAGTGTCAACATTATGTTATCCATTTGCTTGATTTGTTTCAATGATAAGCGCTGTATTTTATGTTTCAAAATGATTGTAAATTAATTGGGACCGATAATAATTCCTCAAGAAAACTGTACATCAAAGAATTCAAGAGATCTCCATAATTTATTGTCCAATATGTTTAACTTCAATTCACTAATTGACATTCGTCAGTGTCAATGAAGACACATGCTTTGAGATGCATACACAAATAAATTTCATTATGCACGGTAAAATCTAGCTCAAATTATAAGGTATTTAACATTTATTTTAGAAAAATGTAATCTTTAATTTAATTACCATGAGTTTGTCAATACATGGTTTCTATCCCTCGTAAAAATATACATGTCCGAATAAATAAATCCGAATTTATGCGGACATAGTTTCACACCTCTCGCCATCCATAAAAATTGCCACTTCCTCACAAGTCGAGCTCCCAGTGGGATTCGAACCCACTGCGGCGAGAGGGTTAACAACGCAATGTTGATAACCCCTTGGCCACAGAGTCGCTAGCCGACATACATGGAGGGCTGTTATAAGTTATATCCATTGTGTGAAGATTTCGTTATTTTCCGTAGATGAGGCATGATACCTGCAGACATGAAGGATTATTAGGTAAAATGGAATATTTAGTAGTTTTTATTATGTATAAACATTTTGTTCTTCTCCGCAGATGGTTCATGGCACCGACAGACGTGAATGGTTATTACAGTCCTGAATTCAACCATATTGCATTTCCAGCGGGCATATTGCAACCTCCGTTGTATAACCCCACATCACCTAAGTAAGCTGTGTTTTTGTATAACCCCCACATCACCTAAGTAAGCTGTGATTTTGTATAACCCCACATCACCTAAGTAAGCTGTGTTTTTGTATAACCCAACATCACCTAAGTAAGCTGTGTTTTTGTATAACCCCACATCACCTAAGTAAGCTGTGATTTTGTATAACCCCACATCACCTAAGTAAGCTGTGTTTTTGTATAACCCAACATCACCTAAGTAAGCTGTGTTTTTGTATAACCCCCACATCACCTAAGTAAGCTGTGTTTTTGTATAACCCCCACATCACCTAAGTAAGCTGTGATTTTGTATAACCCCACATCACCTAAGTAAGCTGTGTTTTTGTATAACCCAACATCACCTAAGTAAGCTGTGTTTTTGTATAACCCCACATCACCTAAGTAAGCTGTGTTTGTATAACCCCACATCACCTAAGTAAGCTGTGTTTTTGTATAACCCCCACATCACCTAAGTAAGCTGTGTTTTTGTATATCCCCCACATCACCTAAGTAAGCTGTGTTTTTGTATAACCCCACATCACCTAAGTAAGCTATCATTTTGTATAACCCCCACATCACCTAAGTAAGCTGTGATTCTGCATAACCCCACATCACCTGAGTAAGCTGTGATTTTGTATAACCCCACATCACCTAAGGCCATAAAAAATGAATTACCTGGTTCTCAGGCCCGCCTGCATGTCTTTTTTTTGGTGCCGCATTGCCGATTTTATCTCAAAAGTAATAAAATAAAAAATTGGAAATGCGCTACCGAAATTTCGAGAAAAAAGTTCCGCATCCAACTTCGTTTCAGTTTTTACATGCAACTACCTCAGGGGAATCCCCTTGTGGGTAGACTGGTGCGCGGCCGACTATCTGCCACTCTGCACGATAGCTTGTGAGTGTTGCAGTCGTACGGGTACCAATCTAGGAGAGTCAGACTCTTGAGAAGCTTGGAACTAGTAGGTGCTACAGAACAGGCGATTTATTCAAGCGTCTAATCGACAAAGTCTCACAACAACATGCAATAATGGCGATGTCATCGAGTCGATTGAAGTTCATGCGTGATCTAATACAAATATACGGACTTATTGTGATTGAAAGAAGCATAAGTCGGGAAGAAATGTTAAGGTAATGATCGACAATAGAGATGAGCTGATCCAACTGGTTATTGCACATGTATTTCGAGATATTTTGCATCAATACATGTATTGGAATTAAAGTTTGGATAAAAAAAAATTGCCCGCATGTCTATTGACCACAGTAAAATTGTAAAAAAAAATGCGCCCGCCCGCATCTCTTCTCACAAAAAGTGGCCTGAGAACCAGGTAATTAATTTTTTGTGGCCTAAGTAAGCTGTGTTTTTGTCAGTTTTAAGTCAGACCCTAGATACCAACAAAAAGTACATTCAAACTTCGATAACTCAAACGTTGTTTCCTTGAATATCATCGGTAACTCGAACACATACTCGGGTCCTGGCACAACTCCTATATAATTCAATGTAATTTACCCTCGGTCATTCGAATATTATATCTTGAATACTACCCCAAACTCAAAGACTTTTTATGGTCCGGAGATCGTATATGTGAGATAAACATGATAAATATCCAACGAAAACTCAAGGGTGTGATCCGTTGCCATGCGACGTCGACCATTGATTTTACACGACGCATCAGTTCAATCGAAGCGTGAAAGAAAACCAAGCAGTGTGACAATTATGTTTGATTAGCGTTAATAAACATATGAAATGTTTAATTTGGGTGAACTTATTTTATGAATAATTATGATCTATTAAACATTTAATTTTCTAATTAAATAAAGTTTGTTGATTGATTTTAATTAAAAATTTAAATGTGTTCACTTTTTAAAGAAAAATGTGTCGTTAATTAGGTAAGCATTTTGCGAGCAATAACTGATTACACAATTCAAGACACGATCATGATGCAGTTTGGCTATTGATTGTATGCTCAGCACACTATTTTTTTTTTATCTAATTTGTACGCTCAATGTTTGTATATTATATTCAGTTATATTCAACTCATTACTCTGATTTTTGGTTTGTATGAATGTGTGCATATTTCTCTAAATAAATGTTTTATAATAAACATGATAATGATAAATCACATTTTTTTGGCAATTTTTTCTTGTATTTTCCTGGTAATAATTACATTTAAATACATGTTATTTGGTTTAAACAAACATGCAAGCAGATAAGAACATGTTGAGAAAGATTAAGTGCACCATTTTCAGCTGTACACTAGATTGGGTAGATTTCTAGAACATATTCCTATGGTCCCCGTGACTTTGAGTTATCGAAGTTCGAATGTACCGGTTGTATACTCTGTAATTTTATATAATTATTTTACAGGTCTTTTAATTTCGGTTCCTTTGGGATGATTTGTGGTCATGAACTGACACATGGATTTGACAACAGAGGTAAAATTCTAATTCCCTCAGCGTCTCCATGGTGGGGATGGTTAAGACACTATGTTTAAAACATTCTCGCCTCTCACTGCTGCGGGTTTGAATCCCGCTGGGAACTCGACTTGTCAAGTGAGACAGTGTTGATTTTTATGAATGCGGGAGGTATACAGTGTTGGTTTTACCGAGGAAAAAGTGGGTAATCTGCCTCCAGCACTAAGACAAAAAAAAACAACCTGTGTTTCCGGTGGCCCGACTGACCCTATTTTTAAGGGGCCGACCCTCAAACTTTTTATGAAAAAAAAAAATGTTCTGAACAATGATTTATCACAATATATCGCGGTAAACTGACATCACAGAGAAACTTTCAGTTTTATCATCAACTTGTATGGGGTTTATGAAATAAATACATCTAGAATCTCACAATATCTTGCTAAAAAAGAAATGCCTACCGACCTACCCTATTTTTGTAGAGCATGCAAAAGGAAACACATCTACCGGTATTTTTTTTTGCCTAAACATTTACTGTCATAATTTTATATAGCCTAAATGTGCTAAAAATGATGTGAATCACCATTCAGTCATCCAGCATCATCTGTTTATCACATAACTCAGTGTGGGTGTGTTATAAAGCCGTGACATAAAGATGATAATACACTAGTGTAATAAATATGCAAACGTCGGCCGAATCATCACTCTGTCTTTTCATTCAACTGTTTGCAATCAGAATTTCCTCTTTGATTTTCATATTATTAAAAACAATATTTCGGAAATTGATGAGGCACTTCTGTTGTTCGGTGTCTTAAAGATAAGACGGAAGCAACAAACACCATCATCACAGTTGACGTTTTGGTTCGAAGCAAATCCTGTTTTTTATCGTATATTTTCGCTGCAAGTAGGTAGATAATAATGAAATAAAAGAAAAATATTTTCAAAAATATATATACAGAATTGCTATAAAGATTTGTGTAGGACTCTTAATTGCTATGAAAAGATTTGTGTAGGGTAAGAATTGAAATGACAATCCAACAATTTGTTTGGTTGAATTAACAATAAATTCAGATCCTTTATTGAAGGAACAATTAGTGAAACTAAAACATATTTAAACCAATGGAAAATGTTTATTAATTTAGAATAATTTCTTTTCCTATTACTTTAGGACGAGAATTCGACAAATTTGGCAACATGAGAAACTGGTGGACAAACTCATCAACAGAGAAGTTTGATAAGAAAAGCCAATGTTTTGTAGACTTCTACAGCAACTACACAGTGAATGGAACTCCGGTATGTTATGGATAATTTAAACACTGCAAAAAAATATTTTTTTTTTTTTGGTCAACAATTATAGACATGGCTCCACTTCTACATCCAGCAATGTTCACATTTGACAATATTCCCCTAGGTGCCTCATACATTCAAATGGAACCAATACTGATTTGTACTGGACTACTTCTTTGGGCTCAGGCCACAATTAAAAAAAATAATTATAAATGTTTGCCCTTTCCCGACCAACCCGAATACCCAAATAATATTTTTCTAAATTTGTAGAACTTTTTTTTTTTAAATTGCCGTTTGCATTGAGATGCCACTTGTATCAAAAGTATGTTTTTGTTAAAAACAATATAATGAAAACAAAAAAATATATTTGCCTACCTACCAACCCAAAATTTGAAATTAGGGTAGGGAAAGGGAAAACATAAATATGTTTAAGGGTGCCCTGATTGACTCTGTTTGACAGATTCTGAAGGCTTGCCATGCTTTCAGCAGTTTATTTATGTATAGATGTTGAGTAGATGTTGAGTCTAACTCGGAGAATTAATTTGAAAGTTGGAGCTTGCTAACTCAGCCTAAATGAGAGAATAACTCAAGAACTAACCGAACCTTAGAATGAGAAACTTACTCAAGAGGCAGGGCTTACTGAGCCTAAATAAATGGGAGAATAACTCAAGAATTAACCGAACCTTAGAATGAGAAAATAACTCAAGAGGCAGGGCTAACTCAACCTAAATGAGAGAACTAACTGAACCTTAGAATTAGAAATTAAATCAAGAAGCAGGGCTAACTCAGCCTAAATGAGAGAATAACTCAAGAACTAGCCGAACCTTAGAATGAGAAAATAACTCAAGAGGCAGGGCTAACTCAGCCTAAATGAGAGAATAACTCAAGAACTAGCCGAACCTTAGAATGAGAAAATAACTCAAGAGGCAGGGCTAACTCAGCCTAAATGAGAGAATAACTCAAGAACTAGCCGAACCTTAGAATGAGAAAATAACTCAAGAGGCAGGGCTAACTCAGCCTAAATGAGAGAATAACTCAAGAACTAACCGAACCTTAGAATGAGAAAATAACTCAAGAGGCAGGGCTAACTCAGCCTAAATGAGAGAATAACTCAAGAACTAACCGAACCTTAGAATGAGAAATTAACTCAAGAGGCAGGGCTTACTGAGCCTAAATTAATGGGAGAATAACTTGAGAAGCGAGGCTTTCTGAGCCTAAGTTAATGGGAAAATAACTTGAAAAGCGGGGCTTACTGAGCCTAAATTAATGGGAGAATAACTTGAAAAACGGGGCTTACTGAGCCTAAATTAATGGAGAAAAACTTGAAAAGCGGGGCTTACTGAGCCTAAATTAATGGGAGAATAACTTGAAAAACGGGGCTTACTGAGCCTAAATTAATGGGAGAAAAACTTGAAAAGCGGGGCTTACTGAGCCTAAATTAATGGGAGAATAACTTGAGAAGTGAGGCTTACTGAGCCTAAATGGGAGAGTAACTTGCTGAGGCAGGTTTTACTAAGTGAGTCTAGATGATAGAATAGCTTATCCCGCCAACAACAGCCAAATTTTACAACATATGTACACCGTTTCTTACCCTACTGATGATAAGGTATATATATAATTTACCTATTTTGAGATTCCAAACTATATAGACACAATATAAATAGCTTTAACCAGCCAGGCCAAACCCAAAACTGAGCATCCAATTAAGAATTACCAACTCATAATTCATTTTACGCATAGTCATGGGTATTTTAAGAACTAGTGAACAGACCTATTATTTTAATCGGCATATATACATTATTATAGGACCAGAACACTTGGCTAGAGTTTTGATACACGATTTTGTAGTGAAAATTTTCTGTTATTTGGAGGGTTTCTTTAATGAGGTGAGGCTTTACTTACTGCATGTTTTTCCTTATAGTTGAATGGTGTTAATACGCTGTCGGAGAACATCGCAGACAACGGAGGGATGAAGGTGGCATACTTGGCGTTCCAAAAATGGATGGGGGAAAATGGTGGCAAGGACTCCTTTGTCCTGCCGGGATTACAGTATACACCAGACCAGTTGTTCTTTATAGGAATGGCGCAGGTATATTTACAAGCAGAATATGCTTCATATTAAATGGAAACACAGAAATCATAAAGTAATCAAACATTAGGATTAGCTCCTCAATGTATTCTTGATAATCCATGCAGCAACCTTGAAAAGTTGGGGAAATTGATTTTTTTTCAAGGTCGAATTGTCAGGGAATTTTGCTCTTACAAAACAACATATTCTATCACTACAGGGTTTCTGTTTCCAATGTAGCGACAGACTATCAGTATCACCCACAATCCCTCCCCACCCTAAGTTCTACCCCACTTTTGGTAATCTCACCTTTGATGAGTTTTATATAATTTCATCCATTTTTCGTTTACTGCTATGAGGCTCTTACAACACGATACATTATTACCACAGGGTTCCTGTTTCCATCGCACTGTCGGACTACCAGTATCAGCCAGTCACCTCCCTCCACCATCCCCTCCTACCACCCCACCCCCACAGTCTCTCCTCCACCACCTCCTCCTACCATACACCCACCCCACAGTCTCCTCCCTCACCACCCCCTCCTACCATACCCCACTCACAGTCTCCTCCCTCCACCAACCCCATCCTACCATACCCCACCCCCACAGTCTCCTCTCTCCACAGCCCCTCCTACAATATCCATGCCCTACAGTTTCCTCCCTCCACCACCCCCTCCTACCATACCCCACCCCCACAGTCTCCTCCCTCCACCACCCCCTCCTACAATACCCCACCCACAGTCTCCTACCTCCACCACCCCCTCCTACATTACCCCACCCCCACAGTCTCCTCCCTCCACTACCCAATACTACCATACCCCACAGTCTCCATCCTCCACCACCCCTCCTACCATATCCCACCGCTAGTCTCCTCCCTCCACACCCCATTCTACCATACCCCACCCCCACAGTCTCCTCCCCACTACCCCCTCCTACCATACCCCTGTCCCACAGTCTCCTCCTTCCACCACTCCCTCCTACCATACCCCACCCCACAGTCTCCTCCCTTCACCACCCCTCCTACCATACCCCATCCCCACAGTCTCTTCCCTCCATCACCCCCTCCTATCATACCCCACCCCCACAGTCTCCTCCCTCCACCACCCCCTCCTACCATACTCCACGCCCAGTCTCCTCCTTCCTTCACCCCTCCTACCATATCCCACAGTCTCCACCCTCCACCACCCCATCCTACCATACCCCCAGTCTTCTCCCTCCACCATACCCCAACCCCCAGTCTCCTCCCTCCACCACTACCTCCTACCTTATCCCATCCCCACAGTTTCCTCCCTACACCACCCCCTCCTACCATACCCCTGCCCCACAGTCTCCTCCCTCCACCATCCCTGCCTTCTATACCCCACCTCACAGTCTCTTCCCTCCACCATGCTCTCCTACCATACCCCACCCCCACAGTCTCCTCCCTCCACCAGGCCTTCCTACCATACCCCGCCCCGACAGTCTCTTCCCTCCACCACCCCCTCCTACCATACCCCACCCCTGAATCTCGACTTCGATGTGTTTTATATAATGTCAGTTATTTCTCTATTCCAGCTATGGTGCTCGTATTACACGCCCGAGTATGAACAGCAGGCCATTCTGACCGACGTCCATTCCATTGCAAAGTTCAGGTATTTATATTATAAGCTTCACATTTTCAAAGCTGTTGTCATCACATGATTGTCTTTTGTTTCCCCTGGTTAAATAGAGGATCTCACATGAGTGACTGTGTATAATTGATTTTAATAAACTCGTTGGATAAAATGATAGGATACGAGTTTATTTAAGTCAATAATGCACAGTCATGAATGTAAGATTCTGTTTATCACATAACACACCTATGACGTGATAGTTAAATAATGCGACACCTTAAACCAAATTTACTAACATGCATTTTATGAAGTAAGATTTCAAATAATAATAAATAGTTAAGGTGTCTGAACGTATCGAATGGTATACCATGCAAACAATTGGGATTAAATGTGTTACTGTATACAAACACAGCGATTCGGTCCACATTTGCATCTAGTGTATTATGAGAAATAGGTCATGGCTTTTTTGCACTGCCTGAAGCCATGTAATGATATAAAGTTTTGTATGTAAGCTTGTATCTTGGAAACTACTTAAAAAATACATAATGGATTGAAACTTTAGACATGTATTCAGAATTATTACTAACCTGTTACATTTATATAATGGACTGTTCTTTCTTTGAATTAAGACCATTTCATTTATGTGACAAAGAGGTGTTTCGGGGGAAAGGACTGATCAGCAGCCGGATATTGCCTGATCAGCTTACTCACAGGCCGATCTGGGTTTACATTGGACAAAAGGGCTATTATAGTTGTGCTTAGCGGGTTAAAGGCTAATAGACAAAATCATAGAGCCGGGTTCTATAAATCATCATAGAGCCGGGTTCTATAAATCATCATAGAGCCGGGTTCTATAACTCATCATAGAGCCAGGTTCTATAACTCATGCTTTTATTTTGAGTAGACACAAATGTTAATCGCAATGAGAAGGTTTGTGCGCAAGAATCTGATCCTTACCTCAAAGGTCAAGGTCACACTTAGAGGTCCAAGGTCAAATAAACTTTGGGTGGGGTTGGAGAGCCCCGGGGGTTGCATTTGTCACTTACTGGTGACATTTCGGTTTAATATTTTATTCATTTTCAATTATAATTCAATGTTGCAATTTTAAGTTTTCCTCACTTGCCCTTTTCCTGTGCTTATTTTCATGATCATTAACATTTGTTTTTTTATTTCAGGGTGTTGGCTCCAATGTCCAACTCGGAATATTTTGCCAGAGCTTTCTCTTGTCCAGCTAACTCACCAATGAATCCAGATAAAAAGTGCTCCGTGTGGTGATAAATGCTGATTGTTATACCCCCGTTTTCACAAAGTGAAGTGGGGGCTATATAGGAATCATGTTGTCTGTAACGTCCCGTTTTTGATACTTGCATATCTCAAACAATTTTGAATGGATTTTCCCCTAACCTCATGTACACATAACAACGATGACATTATTTCCCTGTACATCACCCATCGTTGATTGCCTAATTTATTACAGAATTATGGCCCTTTATTTGACTTAGAATTTTCCACTCTAATATTGTATAATGACATGTTAACACATTTTTTCTCAAACATTTTCAAATTGATTGTTCCCAGACGTCATGTACACGTAAGAACTGATTACCTTATGTCCTTCTACATCACAAATCGTTAATGCCTAATTTATTACAGAATCACGTCCCTTTGTTTGACTTAAAAATTTTCACTCCATAATGAACTTCAGTTGGCTTTCACTTTAAACTCTTCATGGATTGTTCTTACACCTAACATACAGTTCACACGTGATGATATGATGTGTCTATGCATTAATTCTTTTTCGATACTGCAATATTTTTTACAGAGAATTATGGACCTTTGATTTAATTAGAATTTCTTTCACATTAAGAAATTAACAGATATTTTAGACATTTATTATTCTTGATTTTGCCCATTATCGGCTAGAGCAAAAAAGCGGGGGTATTCATCACCTTCAGTGATAGTTCTAGTTTAATTATAGTGTTGCCCTTGTCATCACACTGTTCCAGTCCATTGACTTTCGGTGGAGTTTATGACATTATTTCAGCTGATATCTTACAGCAGGGGCATTCGTGTTCGCAGACACATTTATAGTTAAGTTATTTGGTTTGTATTTGACCTGCTGTGGAAATTGTGTGAAGACATTACAAGGGGGCAATGCTAAAGAGGGGTCTTTTATAAACTTGTTAAATCATTTTATTGCATTGTGCACCTTAAATGTATTTTTAATTTATTGTTTTTGATTGTCATGCTTATTAACCGTCCTTTTTCTTCATTGACAACTTAATTTAAAAAATCTTGGATGAAATGTATTTAATTGGATTATAAATATTCATTAAAAGCATTTTTGTTGGGGTTATCTAAGAAATAAAGACATATATTTTAAAAATCAGACAAATTATTTTTAAAATTCCAATAAGAGTTTAATATGTATTGTATGTGTCGCCTTATATAGACTTATAGGCAGGGCTTCTAAAATCGCCGGTTTATCGGTTCCCAGACCGAAATCTGTGTCTCCAGACCGTTTTTCTTTTCAAAATCTCTGTTTAAATCGGTCCCAGATATTGTATCTATCGGTCGTTAAAAAATCTAAAATATGCCTTGCGGCAATATTCTTTGATCCATAACACGATTGTTTGTCACTCGCTGTGCGAAAGTAGGTCAATTTGGACTAAACCATTACCGATAGTAGGAAGTTTTCCGGAAGAGTCTATAGCCATGTAGCACGCCTTTGATGTGTGATCAGTGAAAGTATATCACGCGTTCTGTCGGTTCACTGAAGCGAGTGTTACCGTCTGTAATTTCTTTGATATACCGTTAGTCGTAAGTTGTTAGCCTGTTTGCTTGTTTCGGTTTGGTTTTTTAAGTGGCCAAAGCTGGGACTGAAATTTGTTTGCGTCATTAAAATACCGAGATGTGTCAATTGTTTGTTTGATTTTTTTTTTTACAATAACTTAATATTAATGACATTAATTAAGGAAAGTGATCAAACCTGACACCGTTTTTTTTTTAAGTCGGACCGAAATTGTTTGCGTTAGTCGTAACATTTGGTATTAATTAAGCTAATTGATGAAAAACGATATTACTCAAATTTATGTAAAATCGTATATAATCCGCTAGTCCGCGTTTTATACCTACCCGGTTTATTAGACACTTCCGGTTCAATTCCTCAAATGATCAACAATTTTAATATTGAGTGAAAATTATTCATTCAGTAAAGCGAAGACATAAAATGTACAAATTTTGATAAAGTAAGTTATAAATAATACAAATATAATACAAACATACATTTTAAATAGTTCTCTATATCAATGACTGAACGGAAAAAATGCATGGTGGGTGGGGTACGGCGATTTTAGTGATTTTTTCAAAATAAGTGCGATTCTTACGGCAGTTAAAAACCTGGACTGATTTTGATTTGCATTTTAAAATTTTAGAAGCCCTGCTTATAGGATATGATCATGTGACTGCTCTTACCAAATGAAATTCTAGTATGAGGTGCAATAAGAACATTGTGTGTGATAACTGTTTCGTGCAAAGTACATGTTTTATTTCTTCCTTTTGAAGAGATTTTAAATAATCTTGAGTGGGCAGTTAGGTTGGCTTTTCTTACTTCTTTTTGTTCTTTTTTTTGTCGAGCCAGTTTACAGATCTCGACTTAGCGATCACAGTGTCGAGCCAGTTTACTTATCTCGGCCACGTGTGGTTCCCGGGTGCCCCCGTTTGTCACGGGGCAAAGAATAGGGCCACTGCAGATCCCTTTGGAAGGGTAGGCAGAGGGGTAAAATCCCCACAAATTCATGTTCTTTTTTTTCATTTTTTGTTCATGTTCATTAAAGGTCTTCATCATGATCCCTGCATTGTTTCAGGTACTACATCGCTCGCATCAAAAGAGCAGTGGCAGAAAAACAATAAACGTGGTTCCAGCATAAATGGAGTTTATACGATAGAATTTGCAGCAACTCTGCAGTTCAGGGTGAGAAGATTCTAGGCCCATTTTCCATATTTTATCTCGATGTACATGAAAAATGAGCCTGGCATGTTCATGCCTGTTAGGCGCTATATAACCTTTTCATGTGTTGGTGCGCCTTAAACTTAAAACCCAATTAAATTCAATTACTTATCTGGACTTAGTGATCACAGTGTCATCAGAGTGTATGTATGACTGTTTGCTAGTCCGTCCTTGCGTTCGATTTTCATTTCTTAATATCTTCTTCATTACTTGCAGGATTTCCACCAGAATGTTATGTGGATCCAACATACGTAAATAATTTCGGGTAACTGCGACCTATTTTTCACAAAGTATAGGTCACATCCGGTCTCCGCTACGTCACGTGCATCTGGCTTCTTGATGTTTTGTTTTCACCAAACTTCATCACAATGTTCCTTATTTGCATCTGGCATCATACGCACCATTTCCGGTCACTGTGACCTACTTTTGATGAAATATAGGTTATCACAGATCTCCTCTACGACAACATTTACATGATGTAGGCTGTGCTCTTGTAGTTTGTTTTGGCCTTATATATATGTTGCCAAGAATGACCTACTTTTGATGAAATATAGGTTATCCCAGATCTCCTCTACGACAACATTTACATGATGTAGGCTGTGCTCTTGTAGTTTGTTTTGGCCTTATATATATGTTGCCAAGAATCTCAGATTTTTTGTCTGTTCCTGTTACTGATGTTCCTCAATATTTGTTTTACTGAATCTCACATTTAGCTTTATCATACTATGCATGCTGTTGTATGAATTGGGAAGGTATGAATTGGGAAGTTAAAGGGACACATGGCAATCTTGAATATTTATCAGGAATTAAAACAAGCTCCTTAATTTATTAATACTGTATCAATTTCAGCTCAAAAATGTTTGGATATTATTAAAAAAAAATAAAAAAAAATAAAGATTTGGAGTTTTTTAATTTTTCTTCATTATACTACCATATGTATATATTATTGGTGCAAAATAGTCAAACATTATTGCTATGCAAAAGCTTTGCTTTGAACTACCTGTACATGAATAATTGGTAATGGAGTATGTAGTCCAGTGGTAGAGCTTTGGACTCCAGATCGAAAGGTTTTGGGTTCGATCCTCGCTTTGGCAATATTATTCATCACTGAGCAAGATAATTAATCTACATTGCTTACTACTGGTTCTACCCAGGAAGCCATCAAGAGTGATTAATAAAAGTTGCAAGAACTTGTTTCACAATCAATGTAAACTAAATATGTAGAAACTAATTGGTAATAATTTATATACCCCCAAAAAAAATCAAGATTGTCGTGTGTCCATTTATTAAAGTATATGTTGTTGTTAAATGTATTTGATTTTTAACAGAGTTATTGCCCTTTTTACTTAAAGAGATGATTAAAGGCACTCTTGTGATGTTCATATATAAAATATATAATAATTGGTAAAGACGAGTTGACCACTAAGAAAATGGGGGGGGGAGGGGGGGGCACTCTTGGGATATTCATATATAAAATATATAATAATTGGTAAAGACGAGTTGATATATAATAATTGGTAAAGACGAGTTGACCACTAAGAAAAGGGGGGGGGGGGGGGGGGGGGGGCTAAGTTAACTAGAGGATGAGTTGACCAACAAAAGGTTTTTGAGTTACGGTTAGGGTTAAGTCGGTAAATCGTCGAGAAACTCTGTATGCTTTAGAGAAATACGCATTTAATTATTTTTTAATTTAATTTTTATTGTCATTATTGATTTATGATTTATTTTTATGGTTATTATTTATCTTGTTTTGATGGTTCAAAGATGATTCATCAAGCTCAGCCAACTATATTGTGATTATACCCCCGCTTTCACAAAGTGAAGTAGGGGCTATATGGGAATCGTGTTGTCCGTAACGTCGCGTACCGTCACTCATTTTTGTCCAGTTCACGGTGCAAACACATTTTTATTACTTGCTTTTCTCAAACAATTTTGAATGGGTTGTCCCAAACTTCATATACACTTTACGCCCCTCTATATCGCCCATTGTTGATTTCCTAATTTCTTACAGAATTATTGCCCTTTCTTTGACATAGAATTTTCCAAGCGGGGATATTCATCAACCTTCAGTGTTAGTTCTAGTTGTTCACGTTATTATATCAATTTTTTATTGTGTGAATGTAGAATTATTGTGAAATCTATAAATTAACGTACATGTACATGTATACCGTCGTCGTCCAGTGGATAGCACGTTTGAATCTAAATCCAGATATCATGCGTTTGAGCCTCACGGGTATGTGCACCCCACGGGTATCCTTGGCGTGTCCGTTATAGGCAAGACACTTTCAGTGGCTTCGTCGTCTGATGGGCCACAAACCAGGCCTTGAATTCACCAACCTTTCGTGAGAATATTCTTAGACTTAAGCCCAAGTATGGCAAATTTCAATCATAAAATTTCTATAAGTTTTAAGTATAAATTTCGTAACAAGCTGCTATGTATAAGTATTGTAAATACTAATAGAAAGCAACATGGCTACAATTGTTTATCTTTGAAGGTCATGGGAATATTTAGTGAACGAAATTTGACTACTTGAGCTCAAGTCTAAAAATGGTTGGTGAATTCCAGGCCAGGTATACCATATATCAGAGTCTATCCTCAGAGCCTGCGAAACAAGTAATACTCCTGAAAAACTGCAGAGATGCGGCAAATTCTGGTGTAGACTTCATATGTGTTTGGGCCACAATCTACATATGAAAGTTTGATTTCTGAAGATTAAATAGGCCGGATTTAAAATACAAGGTTTATATATTTAAAGGGACATTGTCCCGGTAAGTAAGCAGTTATTGAGCATAGCCAAATAACTGTCTGATTTTTATTTAGTGAAATGTCTACATGAAAACATTAGCATAGACCCAGATAAGCCTGTAGTAATATATTTGTGAGTTTGAAAAAAAAAAAGAGTTTCATTTATTATTTGTAAATAATGTGGGACCCTCTTTTCTACATTTTACATTTTCTGCTGATCACATGACATCCATAAGCGCATTAGCTTTTATATATTGTATCTCTTACGTAATACATCTGGCCCGGTTAGCTCAGTCGGTAGAGACGCTCGGCTATTATTACCTGCGAGTGCAATTTTAGTTGGGTTACGAGTTCAATCCCACGAAACGGTTATTCTTTTTTTGTACCGCTTTTGAATTCCGTCGAATAATCTTGGTTTTATTTAGGAAATATTCAATAATTGTTGGTGTGTTACGTTTGTCAACGTAATTATTTTGTGTTTTATAGCCTAAAAGTTACGGACATTGTCTCTTTAATTACAAGTTCCATTAATGAGATTTGTGAAAATCTTTGAAAAGGGTAAATCTGGAATTATCAATATCGGATGATAAACAAAGAAGATAGTTATGGTCATTTGAAGGTTCTTCTAAAAAAAGGCATGGAACCTGCCATAAGTCATATTAAAACTAGTATGTCATAGTCTTAAATTAACCACATGGAATATTGCTAATTGATTAATTTAAAACTGTGACATTGGCTTGTTTGAAAACATATCCACATTCCCTTTAACTAGAGGGACCAAACTACGCAATCTCATTGACACTCCAGTTCATTATTAAAGGGGCTTGCCTCCGGAATGAAAACAAAAAATCCATAAAATAGTTCTAAAAAATGCTTTTGAGAATTATGTTAACATGAAAAATCCACTGTTGTCGGACACCAAAGTGCGTTTTTTCGTATTCGTCTAAATATTTTTAGATCGATTTTATTGATTTTCTGGTTCAGTTCTGGCCTTGAATTCACCAACCATTCTTGAGATATTCTTAGACTTAAGCCCAAGTATGCAAATTTCAATCGCAAGTCTAAGAATAGTTTGAAGAATGGTTGGTAAATTCCAGGCCTGGAGGCAAACTCCTTTAAAGGACACATGGCAAACTTGAAGTGTTTATCAAGCATGACAATTAGCCTCTCAATTTATTAATCCAGTATATTTTGACTCCCAAATCCGCTTGCATATATTTAAATACAATTTTAAGTTTCATCTTTTCTGCGTTATTCTACCATAGATTTGAATATAGCATTTGTGAAATGTAATCAACAGTAATAGTAATATGCAAAAACAATTTGCATTATACTATTCTTATAATTAATGATTGAACAAACGCAGTTTATGTAGAAAAACTGGACGCCACAAGTTTTTAAAAAATCTAAATTGCCATGTGTCCCTTTAAAATTATTTTAATGTTAAAATGCTGCTCAGATATTTTATCAGTTGTTTTTGTGATTAAATAATACCCTGCTGCATAATATTGTCTTCCATACCTGATATATGCAAAGTAGATAGATATGCAAATTTGTGTTATTATGTAAGTTAGATGTTTATGCAAACTAGATGGATATGCATATTGAGGTAAGCAAATCAGTTGAATATGCATATTCAAATTATTGAGGTATGCAAATTAGTGGATATGCATATTAGAATGATATGAAATTACATGGATATGCAAATATGCTGGTGTAAATGTTCATTATATATTATCAATATGCAAATTTGCATTGGTGTGTTTTCTAATAAGCAAATGTACTAGCCCTAATCATCATTAAATAAATATGCTAGTTTACATTAATATTGCTAGTTTACATTAATATTGGAATTTATGCAAATTTACTGTTGTGAAATTAAGGTTGTGATTTCTTATAAGTGTGGCCTTAATATATTGTGTACCATTGACTTGCCTAAAAATGTGCTTAGTCATGATAACATGTATGTAGAAAATATATTTTAATACCAAATGGAGGATTTTTTTCATCTTTTAAAGGGGTCACAATTGATGCACTGTTATCAAACAATATATCGCATATTGACAAAATGTTTTTAAAGCCAAAAAAATTACTGCAAAGAAAAATAAACATTCAATTTATACAGTTTTTACATCCATATATTTATTTTAGTCAATTTGCAGTGATTTTCTTTGCTTTAAAATATATTGTGTCAATATGCCATATATGGTAAAAAGGCGCAATGACGTCATCGCACCATTTATGTTTGTTTTTTATGGCATTTTCATAATTCCTTTCAGATTTTTTTCCAGTTTTCAGTGACTAAATGGTTAATGACGTTGCGTGTAAACCTTCACCTCTCACCGCTGCGGGTTCGATACCCACTGGGAGCTCGACTTGTAAGTGAGGAAGTGTCGATTCTTACAGATGGCGGGAGGTGTACAGTACTGGTTCTACCCAGGAAAAGGGACCACCCACCACCACAAAAAAAAAAATCGACAGTCATATATAACCTAACGTGTGTTGAAAATGAGGTAATACACCATACAAACAAACAAACTATGAAGTTTTTCAGAGCCTTTTTAATAAATCGTAAAAAAAATCATATCACATTTGCTTAATTGAATAATACATATAATAGAGTAGTAGTGTCCATCGAGAAGACATTCCAATATAATTACTATAATTAATAAAAAATACGTTTTATTCATAGACCAGTGTGTTTCATCATTTCTCTTACCTAAAACTGTGTTTACACATGCAATACATAGAAGATCTTGAATGTTGCTATGAATCATATAAGTAACAGCCCAGTCACCCAACTACACGACGTACCACTATAAAACGTAGTGGACGGGTGTAATATGCATACCACTTAAGATTAATTTAAATTGCGTAACATTGGGATAGAACCAGTTTATAGTATAAAGAACGGAAGCAAACATACTATATAGAATCATTTATTTCACTCATTTAACATGGATAAAAACAAATATATGTTGTGTTAGAACATGGCATAAACTAAAAATGATACATTTAAGGTGCAATATGCATGCTTAATTATAGTGTTAAACAATTCTGTACGTTTTGAAATGGCGATCCAATAAAAAAGGTAATTTACAAAAACATATGTAAACCAATTAGAGGGAAACAAACCGGCAATCTTGAAATATGTATCAAGTATTAATGTACACCTTGATTAAATAGCACCTCGATTAAATAATCGATTATTAATTTCAAAACCTGCTTACATATGTTCAATTTTTTTAAAAGTAATTTGGAGTTTTCATTTGTCCTTGGTTATTCCTCTATTGTTTGAATAAATATTAATGATGGAATATAATATTAAACAATTTGTAATTATAGCCGAAGCATAATACTTAGAACAATTCAATAATTATTTATAATTGTTTAAAAATATGCAAGTTGTATATACACTACTAACTGGATGACGCGAGTTATGGCAATATCCACATTGACGTATGTCCCTTTAAACGTTTGATATACCGTCCTAAAATAAAAAAATAAAAAATACTAGTTAACACTATTCTAATGCACATAAGTTACTAAAATGGCCCAAATCGACGATAGAATGCCATTCCATAAGAGGCCATCATCTTGATTTATTTGACGTCATTTTATTTACATGTTCCTATAGAGTCGTCCAATAAAACTTAACGTCCTCTATATAGACATATTACATGGTAAATCCTTCTGAACGGATATGCTAGGATCATATGAGTCGCACGGTCATGAACAATTTTAATATAAATAAGGAATTCTTTTCAAACGGTGTTTGCGAAAAAATCGCATAATCGCTTAATTTACCTTCTTAGCAGAAATTATAAATTTGTTCAGTGTAAATAAAGGGATGTACCGGTAATTATAAAACAGTAAACGTTATTTTCTTATCAAGAATGTCATGGTCTTTATCAAATGTTTCAGCTTTTTTTAACAATTTAGACACAGCACATTATTTAAGTTTTTCCGTGTTCTTGGATAAAAACATATATATAAAAAAAAAAAATACGAAATATGCCGTTTTAACCAAATGGAGACAACTCGGATAATTACATTATCAAACAAAATTTTAAGTGGGAATGAAGAACATCCACATGTCATGCCAATGTTTTCAAATACTCATATTATAATACATCAATTTCTTTCAGCTAGGTGTGCAAAATTAAAGGTAGTGCTAAACTAAAATAAAATCGGTATATTTCTGGTTTGTTCAATAACCCTCATGGACAAGTTCATGTTTACATATATATTATATTTTTCTGACATTATAACAGCATTATGGGACAAAAAGAATCTCACATTCGTGGCCATTTATTAAACAAGCCCATCGTAATATTATAGTGTTTGCCAACTCGTTTCATAAATACACCGAAAAATGGACACCCATGTAAGATCCTTTATGCCTAAAACCTGTGTCAATTCACGCATATATAACCAACAATTACACACAGGCTCTCTCACATAATATGTTCTTGTCACACATTACATTGGTATACTGTACACTATATGAGCTAATTTAATTGCATAATATACTAATACCAAGGGCGGATCCAGCATGTGTGTGGATCCTATACCAGCGCTTACCTTTGGAATTTCAAGCACATTAAAACAACATCAAAGAAATGTATTTGTTTCTCCATCAAAGAAATGTATTTGTTTCTCCAATTTTTAAGAGTCACGCCTCCACAAACAAGATAGTGGACCCGCCCATGAACACTTTTTTTGTCTATAATGTTATACTCATATCAGTGAAAAAGACCACCAGGCCTTACAAAACATACAAATAAATTTAACATATATAATGAAATACTATACAAAAACCACTAAGAATGCATTTCAATACCCATTACACGCCCATGTATAAGAGTAGGCATTATTTAATCATTGCTCTATATAGACATATAATCATCGCTCTATATGGACATAATCATCCTCTATATGGGCATAAATAACCGTTCTATATAGGCATATAATCATCCTCTATATAGACATAATCATCCTCTATATAGAGATAATCATCGCTATATATAGGCATATAATCATCGCTCTATATAGACAAAAATCATCGCTCTATATGGGCAATAATCATCCTTTGTATTGGCAAATAATCATCATCTATATAGACATAGTGATACTAATAATAGACATAATCATCCCATATATAGACATTATCATCACTTTATATGGGCATATAATCATCATCTATATAGACATAATCATCCTCTATATATACATAATCCTCCTCCATATAGACATAATCATCGCTTAATATGGGCATAGAATCATCCTCTATATAGACATATATAATCGCTCTATATGGCATATACGTATCGTTCTATATAGGCATATAATCATCCTCTATATAGACATATAATCATCGATCTATATGGGCATATAATTATTGTTCTACATAGACATAATCATCCTCTGTATAGACATAATCATCGCTCTATATAGAGATATACAATTATCGCTCTAAAAGGCATATTATCATCCTTTATATAGGCATATAATCATCCTCTATATGTACATAATCATGGCTCTATATAGAGATATATTTATCGTTCTATACTATATAGACTTAATCATGGCTCTATATAGAGATATAAATATCTCTTCTAAATTGAATATAATCATCCCTTTATATAGGCATATAATCATTAGCCATTATGTGTCGAGCGAGCGAAAAAAAAATTTAAACTGAGGGGTGTGCATCGAAATTGTTTGACATTTTATCTACAGTAACATGGACATGCATGTATGAATAAAAAAGGTCCGTTTTCAAATAAAAGAATTTAACAATTTGTTAATTGAACCACACATTAGCCATTATACGTCTAGCGAGCGAAGCGAGTGAGTAAAAAAATTATACTGAGAGGCGTGCAACGAAATTGTTTGATATTTTATCTACAGTAACATGAACATACATGTATGAATAAAAGGTCCGTTTTCAAATAAAGCATTTAACAATGGTGTTAAGTAAACCACTCATTAGCCATTATGCGTTGAGCGAGGGAGCGGGCGAGCAAAAAAATTATACTGAGGGCGTGCAAACGAAATTGTTTGATATTGTATCTACAGACCATGGACATACATGTCTGTATGAATAAAAAAGTCCGTTTTCAAATAAAAGGATTTAACAATGTGTTAATTAAACACTCATTAGCTATTATTCGCCGAGCGAGCGAAACAAATAATTTATACTGAGGGTGTGCGAAATTGTTTGATATTTTATCTACAGTAACATGGACATTACATGTATGATCCGGAATTTTTAGGGGGGGGGGGGGGGGGGGGGGGGGGGGGCGCCCGCGCCGGGTGCGCCCCCCCCCCCCCCCCCCCCCCCCCCCCCCATGGATCCGCTAGTGTATAATCATCCTCTATATGGACATATAATCATCCTTTATATAGACATATAATAATCATCCTCTATATGGGCATATAATCATCCTTTATATAGGCATATAATCATCCTCCATATGGACGTAATCAACGCTCTATATAGGCATATAAGCATCCTCTATATAGACATATTACAATTATGGGGTTGGGAGGGGTGGGGCTGGTTGGGCCCAACATTTTGAAGAAGATCGTTGACAATAAAAAAGTATGTTTCAATTATTGGGGGTGGGGGAGGGTCCAGACTTTTACACATTTAAGGGAACTGATACTAACGGCCTCGGGCAACAGTTTCCCAGGTCGTCCCCCGATAGAGGGTCCCAAAGGGGTTTTGCGTGAAAACGTGATCGGGGGTGTTTTTAAAAACGTGACACGTGAAACAAACAACATTTTTGCGTGATTGCGTGAAAATTATATCAGCGTGATCCGTGATTTTGGTCTTTGGTAAAAAACGTGATCGCGTGATATGGTGACGTGAAAACGTGAATTTTTAGTCATTTTCAGTCTTTTTTATGTCCCTCCTCCTCCCCCCAGGTATGTGAAATGTTCTCTTTTTGTCATAACTTTTATACCACATGAGATGCAGAATGCTGTTGTCAATTTGAAAGCTCAGAATACATCTGACGGCTCAAGTTTGTGTGTGATTGTGTGTGGTTTTGTTTTGTTGTTTTTATGTTGTTGCAACCCACACATTGTACTAGAGAAGCTCGAGCCTATAGCGCTGCCACGTCTGCTCATCCACATTTAACGTGAAATGTGAAAGTTCTGCTATTTTCACGTGAAGACGTGATCCTTTTTTTTATTTTACGTGATCACGTGAACACACACACCCTTTGGGACCCCCCCGATACCTTGGGGACAATAGTTTTTGATTGTCCCAAAACACCCGTGAATTGTTAACACAATTAACATCAGATAAATGATTTCGTATAATCTAACCCAGAAGTTAAATAATAGTATTATTAAATTTTAAATTCATCATCTATATTATAAGCGAAACTGTTTTAGCATTTTTTGGCGGATGCCGACGACGTCATCAACACTTTATTGACGTCATGAATCACGTCCACAACAGGGGGCGGATCCAGGATTTCGGGGGGGGGGGGCGTAATATTTTGGTCAATAAACGGTTGCGGTAGTGCATTGATAGGTTAAAATAGTCAGTTTTCAAATAAAAGGACTTAACAATGTGTTAATTGAATCAGTCATTACCCATTATGCGTCAAGCTAACGAAGCGAGCAAAAAAAATAATATTATACTGAGGGTGCGCATCGAAATTGTTTGTTGTTTGATGGGGGGGGGGGGGGGGGGGGCGTAAGATTTTGGTCAAATTTTTCGGGTCCGTTTTCAAATAAAAGAATTTAACAATGTGTAACTAAACCACTCATTAGCCATTATGCGTCGAGCAAGGCGAGAAATGTTTCTATACAGAGGGCGTGCATCGAAATTGTTTGATGGGGTGCGTAAGATTTTGGTCAATTTTCGGGTCTGTTTCTAGGCTCATAAACGGTTGCGGTAGTGCATTGATAAGGGTAAAAAGTCCGTTTTCAAATAAAGGATTTAACAATGCGTTAATGAAATTATGCGTTGAGCGAGCGAAGCGAGCGAGAAAAAAAATTATACTGAGGCGTGCATCGAAATTGTTTGATATTTTATCCTTCAGTAACAGGGACAATACATGTATGATCCGGAATTTTTAGTGGGGGGCGCGGCGCCGGGGTTCCCCCCCCACCCCCACCCCCCCGTATCCGCTAGTGCACAATAAGTTTTGTTTTGTTCGGAGTCTGTAATAAATATTTACAGGCCCGTACGTAGCCAGCCCTAAAATATACCCGAGACAAATCCCTTTATTTGGAGATCCGGTGGCATGCACATTGCGGCCCCTTTGTTTTCTACATGCGATAGAGCATTTTCAGTTCGAAGTACGACGGTGGGTTTTTTCTTCAATGATTGATTATTTTTCGATGCTCAAATTGTTTCTTTGTAAAGTATGTACATTCACAAATTATAATTTTCACAAAATTATACCGAGGTTACAGTCTCGTACCCACAGACTGTGATTTAGCGATTATGAATATAATTAAATTTTGTTTTCCTATAGCTAACTCAAATGAATCTGCCGATTTGCAATAACTGATTATATAGAGCCATTAGGTAATAAAACAGTTATTTCATGGGTGTTTTTGGAACAGACAAAACTGTTGTCCCTCGGTTTCGGGGACGACCTGGGAAATGTTGCTAGGCCTCGGGCAACAGATTCCCCAGGTCGTACATTTATGAGACAATAGTTTGACTGTTCCCAAAACACCCATGAAATAACTGTATACTGTGTTCACCTGTAAACAATTTTAACAATCACCACGATTGTGACGTTACTGGTAGTATACAAATTAGGTTTTTGTTGGTTTTTTCCCAATGCGCAATTGGAAATCGTTGGACGCTTATTAAAATACAATTGAAGTTATGTCAGTCGTAAGCAGTCGTAAGCAGTCAGTCGTAAGCAGTCGTAAGCAGTCGTAAGAACGATTGGTTTACCAAACTACAATTAACAATTATGGGCGAGCAGAATGCACGCAATTTCGGAAGCGGATTTGAACGCCTTGAGACTGGCAATTTTTGTTCGGTATAATAAAATAAATATTACATCCAGTGAGGGTGACAGTGGATATTGTCAAACTTCGAAAAATAATGTCAACCGAGGCGAAGCCGATTTTACATTATTTTCCTCAGGGTTGACAATATCCACTGTCACCCTCACTGGGATGCAATATTTATATACTGTTATACCTAGGGGCCCTTATATTACAAAACCAAAGAATAACGTGGGTTGCCTCCGGCCCATATTACCAGTAAAAATATACTAAAGGCAGAAAAGAAACGCCAACTCACAGATGTCGCCTAGCTATGTATGCTACATACATTTAAACATTTAGTACAGCATAATGTTGATCTATAGTTTAAAATAATTGTAGAAAACATTTAGAAGACATCGAAGTTGTCCCATTTCATATAATCGCCTACATCTGTTCTGATTTACAGGGACCTAAAAAAAAAAAAACACTTTCAAATTCGATAAGTAATTGCCGTTTGTTCAATTTAATAAATGTCAGATTTTGATTAGTAAACTTAGCCTAGGTGAAATCTAGGTGCCTTTAGTAATACTCTCAAACTATATTTATGGACCACAAAATAGAACGTAATTATAATCACTTTTGCATTATATTATGGATTTCATACTTCATATAAAATGTTAATTCATGTGTATTACTTATGTAACAACTGTAAAATAATACAACTTAACTTAAAAATTGCACAAAGGCAGTAAATAGTTCAATAATAGCACTTATAAAATGACCCAAAATCTAATCATTAAAATCTAATACATGGTCATTACATTATTTGAGGGAGTATATAATAAAAGTGCAACAATAAAGGAACACTGTTGGAAAACAACAGTTGCTGCAAACAATTGTCTTCATACAAACAATACTTATCAATCAAGTCCACAAACCATGTGAACCGTCAATGTAATAATATAAGCCATATATCATCCTATGTTATGACAATATGACGAATAGGTTTACATTTTACCTGGAATAGGTAAAGAAACTTGTACCTATAATATACCTATACAAGTATAAATAGACTATACAAGTATAATAGACTATACAAGTATAATTTGGTCATAATACCTTTATATTCGATAATATGTATATTTCACATTCGAGGTTCTTTGCAAATTCGGCATAACAACGGAATACCCACATTTGATCACTTTTCTACATGTTGTTTGCTTGATTGTATTGTGTAGCTAGAGTTAAGGTAGAGAATGAAATGTTCTTCTATAATTATACATAGGCAATACGATAATAATACAATTCCTC
>JAWPHD010010343.1:0-94671 GCA_037043455.1 Cyrtodaria siliqua
GAAAAACTTGTATGTTTAATAACCATTACCCAACATCATCCGAGATTGCCAATAGCACATTTAATAACCATAACCACATGTTCTCCAAGATTACCAAACACCCGTTGCCCAAGATTGGCAACAGTACGTTTAATAAACATTTCCCTGCAAACTATAAATTTAATGACCATCAAATAACAACAACCAAACATTCTCCAAGATTGCAAATGGTACGTTTAATAGCCATCTCCCAATAATGTTCCAAATCTCCATCTATACCTTTAATAATTATCAGCCCACATCCTCCAAGACATCTAATAGCCATCCCCCATCAAATGTCCAAGATCACCATCTGTACCTTTAATAATCATCACCCAAATCCTGCATGATTCCTCTATGGTACATATAATAGCCATCCAGCAATGATGTCCACTATCACCATCTTAATACCTTTAATAACCATCAGCCCACATCCTCCAGGATTGCCAACTGCAGGGTAGGTATTTTATATGGAAAGGAAGCTTGGGAGTGCAGTTGGGGTCACTGGGGTCAAGGTCACTGTTACTAAAAGTGAGTAAGAAATGAGATATTAGAATGAAACTTGCTGTGTAGGTAGCTGATACCAAAAAGAAGTTTGGGATGGCATTTGGGGTGGCTGCAGGGGTCAAAATCAAGGTCAATGTTACTAAAAAATAGAAAAACATTTTCTGCTCAATAACTTTAATGAGATATTGGAACAAACCTTGCTATGTAGGTACCTTATATGTAAAGGAAGCTTAGGATTGTATTTGGGATCACTGAGGTCAAGTTCAGGGTCACTGCTACTAAAAATACGAAAATGTTTTCTGCTCTGAAAACCCGGTTTTCGTGGAATTTTCATGTTTTTTTAGCTCTACTTCTACTGGCCGCTTATGCGATCACTCTTCGTCCGTCCGTCTGTCCGTCTGTCTGTTAGCAATTTTATAAAATCGACATCTCCTCTGAAACCGCCTGAAAGATTTTGATGAAACTTAAGCACAATGATATTTAGGATAGTCCATCTCAGATTTGTGGTTTTCACGGCCTCCAGTCATCGAAGATGGCCGCCATAGCTAAAAATAGGGTTAAATTTAAGGAAATTTCAAACGATATCTCCTCCGAAACCACTTATTCCATTCTACTGAAATATCATATACATGTTCCTTGGGTTAGCCGCTATCAAGTTTGTGTTTTTCGTTATCGTCGAATAATCAAAATGGCCGCCATGGTGACTCAGAGTTTATATAGGAAAAGGTTAAAAATGACATCTTCTCTGAAACCGCCTGAAAGATTTTGATGAAACTTGAGCACAATGATCTTTTGGTTAGTCCCCCTTGGATTTGCGTTTTTTGGGCCACCAGTCATCCATGATGGCCACCATGGCTAAACTTAGGTCAAATTTAAGGACATTTATCAAACGACATATTACCACTTATTCCATTCTAGTTAAATATCAAATATACATTTTCCTTGGGTTGGCCTCTATCAAGTTTGTGTTTTCCGTTATTGTCGAATAATCAAAATGGCAACGACATCAACCCAAAATTTACATAGAGTTCTTAAGGAAAAGGCTAAAATTGATATCTTCTCTGTAACCTCTTAAAGGATTTTGTTGAAACTTTATCACAATGATCTTTTGGATAGTACGCCTCAGATTTGTGTTTTTCGCAGCCGCCAGCTGTCCAAGATGGCCACCATGGCTAAAACTAAGTAAAATTTAAGGAAATTTCAAGCGATATCTCCTTCGAAACCACTTAATCCATTCCAGTGAAATATCATATACATGTTCCTTTGGTTGGCCTCTATCAAATTTGTGTTTTTCGTTATCATCGAATAATCAAAATGGTTGCCATGTTGACCCAAGCTTTACATAGTTATATAGGAAAAGGTTAAATATGAAATCTTCTCTGAAAACTTTTGAAGGATTTCGTTGAAACTTTAGTGTGATGTGATGGGTGTGGCAGAGTGTAATGTGATGTCAGTGGCAGAGTGAGATGTGATGGGTGTGTGCAGTGTGATGTGATGGGTGTGGCGGTGTGATGGGATGGGTGTGGCAGAGGGTGATGGGATGGGTGTGGCAGAGTGTGATGGTATGGGTGTGGCAGAGTGTGATGGGAGGGGTGTGGCAGAGTGTGATGGGATGGGTGTGGCAGAGTGTGATGGGATGGGTGTGGCAGAGTGTGATGGGATGGGTGTGGCAGAGTGTGATGGGATGGGTGTGGCAGAATGTGGTGTGATGGGAATGGCAGTATGTGGTGTGATGGAAATGGCAGAGTGTGATGTGATGGGAATTGCAAAGTGTGATGTGATGGGAATGGCAGAGTGTGGTGTGATGGGAATGGAAGAGTGTGATGTGGTGCGAATGGTGAATTGTGGTGTGATGGTAATGGCAGTGTGTGGTGTGATGGGAATAGCAGTGTGTGATGTGATGTGGATGGTATAGTGTGATTTGATGGGAATAGCATAGTGTGATGGGATAGGAATGGCAAAGTGTGATGCGATGGGAATGGCAGAGTGTGATGTGATGGGAATGGCAGAGTGTGATGTGATGGGAATTGCAAAGTGTGATGTGATGTGAATGGCAAAGTGTGATGTGATGGGAATGGCAGAGTGTGGTCTGATGGAAATGGCAGAGTGTGATGTGATGGGAATTGCAAAGTGTGATGTGATGGGAATGGCAGAGTGTGGTGTGATGGGAATGGCAGTCTGTGGTGTGATGGGAATAGCAGTGTGTGATGTGATGAGGATGGTATAGTGTGATTCGATGGGAATAGCATAGTGTGATTTGATGGGAATAGCATAGTGTGATGGGATGGGAATGGCAAAGTGTGATGTGATGGGAATGGCAAAGTGTGATGTGATGGGAATGGCAGAGTGTGATGTGATGGGAATGGCAGAGTGTGATACGATGGGAATGGCAGAGTGTTATGTGATGGGAATGGCATAGTGTGATGTGATGGGAATGGCATAGTGTGATTTGATGCAAATGGCAAAGTGTGATGTGATGGGAATGGCAGAGTGTAATGTGATGGGAATGGGAGTGTGTGATGCTGTGGTGAGTGGCAGAGCATGCTGTGGTGAGGATGATTGAGCATATTATGGTATGACAGATTGTGGTATCATGAGTATGATATTGTGTAAGCTGATGAGTATGTTAGACTATGGTATAGTCTGTATGGTAGAGATTGGCTTGTTGAGTATAGTAAAGCGCTTTGCTGTACTCATCATGCCTTGCTCTATCATACTGATCATGCCATGCTCTCCATAAGGTAGTGCATGCTATAATGGTTATGGTAGAGCGCTATGCCATGATCATCCTATCTTGCTCTATCAAACTCATCAGACTCCACACCTTCATTCTCATCATAGTACACTCGTTCTAATCATACTACACTCTATCATTCTCATCACATCACACTTTGACATTCCCGTCACATCACACTCTGCCATTCCCATCACACACACTGCCATTCCCATCAAATCACACTGCCATTCGCATCACATCACACTTTGCCATTCCCATCACATCACACTCTACCATGCCCATCACATTACACTCTGACATTCCCAGCACATCAAACTCTGTCATTCCCGTCACATCACACTCTGACATTCTCTTCACATCACACTCTGCCATTCCCATCACATTACACTCTACCATCCACATCATATCACACTCTGACATTTCCATCACATCACACTCTGCCATTGCCATCACATCACACTCTGCCCTTCCCATCACATCACACTCTGCCATTCACATCACATCACACTCTGCCATTCCCATCGCATCACACTCTGCCATTCCCATCACATCACACTCTACCATCCGCATCATATCACACTCTGACATTTCCATCACATCATACTCTGCCATTCCCATCACATCACACTCTGCCCTTCCCATCACATCACACTTTGCCATTCACATCACATCACACTCTGCCATTCCCATCACATCACACTCTTCCATTCCCATCACATCACACTCTGCCATTCCTTTCACATCACACTGCCATTCCCTTCACATCACACTCTGCCATTCCCATCCCATCACTCCCTGCCACCCACATCCCATCACACTCTGCCATTCCCATGATATCACACACTGTCATTCCCATCACATCACACACTGTCATTCCCATCACATCACACTCTGCCATTCCCATCACATCACACTCTGCCCTTCCCATCACATCACACTTTGCCATTCACATCACATCACACTCTGCCATTCCCATCACATCACACTCTTCCATTCCCAGCACACCACACTCTGACATTCACTTCACATCACACTCTGGCATTCCCATCCCATCACTCCCTGCCACCCACATTCTATCACACTCTGCCATTCCCATCATATCACACACTGTCATTCCCATTACATCACACACTGTCATTCCCATCACATCACACTTTATCATTCCCATCACATCACACTCTTCCATTTTCATCACATCACACTCTGCCATCGCCATCACATCACACACTGCTATTCCCATCACATCACATTCTGTCATTCCCATCACATCAGATTCTGTCATAACCATCATATTACACTCTGCCATTCCCATCACATCACACCCTGCCATTCCACATCACCTTACATTGTGTCATTCCCATCAGATTACACTCTGCCATTCCTATCACATCACACCCTGCCAGTCACATCCCATCACACCCTGACATGCACATCACATCACACTCTGCCATGCACATCACATCACACTATGCCATTCCATCACATCACACTGTGCCATTCCCATCACATCACACTATGCCATTCCCATCACATCATGCTTTGCCATTCCCATCAAATCACGCTCTGCCATTCCCATCACATCACACTGTCATTCCCATAACATCACACTGCCATTCCCATCACATTACACTCTACCATCCACATCATATCACACTCTGACATTTCCATCACATCACACTCTGCCATTTCCATCACATCACACTCTGCCCTTCCCATCACATCACACTCTGCCATTCTCATCCCATCACACTCTGCCATTTCCATCACATCACACTCGGCCATCCCTATCACATCACACTCTGCAGTTCCCATCACATCACACATTGTCACCAACATTACATCTGATAACCTTCACCCCACATCTTCCTATCCCAAACAATGCCATTACAAATTAACATCCTTAATGATTGCCAATAGTACATTTCATAACCATCACACTTCGTTCAAGATAACAAAACATGCATTTCATCAAAGACTGTCAAAAGTACATTTAATAACCATCACCTTATGTCATCCAAGATGGCCATCAGGACATTTAATAGCCATCACCCCACGTAATCCAAGATTGCGAACTGTACATTTAATAGCCATCACCGGATAGTGTACAAGATCCATCACGGTACATTGAAAAACCATAGCCGTATGTCCTCCAAATTTCACCTTTAATTAATAAATATCATCCTATGTCATCCAAGATTGCCAACTGTACCTTTAATAACTGTCACCCTATGTCATCCAAGATCGCCAACTGGACATTTAATAACCTATGTCATACAATATGGCCTACAATACATTAATAACCCTCACTTCACATTTTACGAGATCGCCAACAGTATCTGAGTAACTATCGCCCTATGTCATTCAGTATGGCCAACGTTACATTTAATATCCATCACCCCACATCCTCAAAGATTGCCGGCTGTACCTTTAATGACCATCACCCCACATCAACTAAAATTGCCAACAGTACCTTTATTTACCAACATCCCATGTCCTCCAAAATGGACAACATTACCTTTAATTACCACCATCCCAGGTCCTCCAAAATGGACAACATTACCTTTAATGACCATCACCCCACATCCTCTAAAATTACCAACAGTATCTTTAATTACTAACATCCGAGGTCCTCCAAAATGGACAACATTACCTTTAATTTCTAACATCCCAGGTCCTCCAAAATGGACAGCATTACCTTTAATTACCATCACCCCACAACCTCCAAGACATCTAATAGTCATCACCCCACATCCTCAAATACTGTCGGCTGTACCTTTAATGACCATCACTCCACATCATCTTAAATTGGCCACAGTACCTTTAACAATCATCAAACATCGTCTGAGATCGCCAACATTACCTTTAATTACCACCATCCCAGGTCCTCCAAAACGGACAACAGTACCTTTAATTACCACCATCCCAAGTTATCCAAAATGGACAACATTACCTTTAATTACCACCATCCCAGGTCCTCCAAAATGGACAACATTACCTTTAATTAACCACCATCCCAGGTCCTCCAAAATGGACAACATTGTAACCTTTAATTACCACCATCCCAGGTCCTCCAAAATGGATAATATTACCTTTTATTACCGCCATCCCAGGTCCTCCAAAATGGAAAACATTACCTTTAATAACCACCATCCCAGGTCCTCCAAAATGGACAACATTACCTTGTATAACCATCATCCCAGGTCCTCTAAAATGGACAACATTACCTTTAATTGCCAACATCCCAGGTCCTCCAAAATGGACAACATTGCCTTTAATTATCACCATCCCAGGTCCTCCAAAATGGACAACATTACCTTTAATTACCACCATCCCGGGTCCTCCAAAATGGACAACATTACCTTTAATTACCACCATCCCAGGTCCTCCAAAATGGACAACATTATGTTTAATTACCGTCACCCCACATTCTCCAAAATGGACAACATTACCTTTAATTACCGTCATCCCAGGTCTCCCAAAATGGACAACATTACCTTTAATTACCACCATCCCAGGTCCTCCAAAATGGACAACATTACCTTTAATTACCACCATCCCAGGTCCTCCAGAATGGACAACATTATGCTTAATTACCGTCACCCAACATTCTCCTAAATGGACAACATTACCTTTAATTACCGTCATCCCAGGTCTTCCAAAATGGACAACATAACCTTTAATTACCACCATCGCAGGTCCTCCAATATGGACAACATTATGTTTAATTACTGTCGCCCCACATTCTCCAAAATGGACAACATTACCTTTAATTACCGTCATCCCAGGTCTTCCAAAATGGACAACATTACCTTTAATTACCACCATCGCAGGTCCTCCAATATGGACAACATTATGTTTAATTACTGTCGCCCCACATTCTCCAAAATGGACAACATTACCTTTAATTACCGTCATCCCAGGTCTTCCAAAATGGACAACATTACCTTTAATTACCACCATCGCAGGTCCTCCAATATGGACAACATTATGTTTAATTACTGTCTCCCCACATTCTCCAAAATGGTCAACATAACCTTTAATTACCACCATCCCAGGTCCTGCAATATGGACAACTTTATGTTTAATTACCGTCACCCCACATTCTCCAAAATGGACAACATTACCTTTATTTACCACGATCCCAGGTCCTCCAAAATGGACAACATTACCTTTAATTACCACCATCCCAGGTCTTCAAAAATGGACAACATTACCTTTAATTACCACCATCCCAGGTCTTCCAGAATGGACAACATTACCTTTAATTACCACCATCCCAGATCTTCCAAAATGGACAACATTACCTTTAATTACCACCATCCCAGGTCCTCCAAAATGGATAACATTACCTTTAATTACCACCATCCCAGGTCCTCCAAAATGGACAACATTAACTTTAATTACCACCATCCCAAGTACTCCAAAATGGACAACATTACCTTTAATTACCCATCCTAGGTTCTCCAAAATGGACAACATTACCTTTAATTACCACCATCCCAGGTCTTCCAAAATGGACAACATAACATTTAATTACCACCATCCCAGGTCCTCCAAAATGGATAATATTACCTTTGATTACCACCATCCCAGGTCCTCCCAAATGGACAACATTACGTTTAATTACCACCATCCCAGGTCCTCCAAAATGGACAACATTATGTTTAATTACCATCACCCCACATTCTCCAAAATGGACAACATTACCTTTAATTACCGCCATCCCAGGTCTTCCAAAATGGACAATACTACCTTTAATTACCACCATCCCAGGTCCTCCTAAATGGGCAACATTACCTTTAATTACCGCCATCCCAGGTCCTCCAAAATGGACAACATTGCCTTTAATTACCACCATCCCAGGTCCTCCAAAATGGACAACATTACCTTTAATTACGATCATCCCAGGTCCTCCAAAATGGACAACATTACCTTTAATTGCCACCATCCGAGGTCCTCCAAAATGGACAACATTACCTTTAATTACCATCATCCCAGGTCCTCCCAAATGGACAACATTACGTTTAATAACCACCATCCCAGGTCCTCCGAAATGGACAACATTATGTTTAATTACCGTCACCCCACATTCTCCAAAATGGACAACATTACCTCTAGTTACCACCATCCCAGGTCCTCCAAAATGGAAAACATTACCTTTAATAACCACCATCCAAGGTCCTCCAAAATGGAAAACATTGCCTTTAATTGCCACCATCCGAGGTTTCCAAAATGGACAATATTATCTTTAATTACCACCATCCCAAGTCCTCCAAAACGGACAACAGTACCTTTAATTGCCACCATCCCAGGTCCTCCAAAATGGACAACAATACCTTTAATTACCACCATCCCAAGTCCTCCAAAATGGACAATAGTACCTTTAATTTCCACCATCCCAGGTCCTCCAAAATGGAAAACATTGCCTTTAATTACCACCATCCCAGGTCCTCCAAAATGGACAACATTACCTTTAATTTACATCATCCCAGGTCCTCCAAAATGGACAACATTACCTTTAATTACCACTATCCTAGGTCCTCCAAAATGGAAAACATTGCCTTAAATTACCACCATCCCAGGTCCTCCAAAATGGACAACATTACCTTTAAATACCGCCATCCAAGGTCCTCCAAAACGGACAACAGTACCTTTAATTACCACCATCCCAGGTCCTCCAAAATGGACAATATAACCTTTAATTACCACCATCTCAGGTCCTCCCAAATGGATAACATTATGTTTAATTACCACCATCCCAGGTTGTCGTAAATGGACAACATTACGTTTAATTAGCGTCACCCCACATTCTCCAAAATGGGCAACATTACCTTTAATTACCACCATCCCAGGTCATCCAAATGGACAACATTACGTTTAATTACCACCATCCCAGGTCATCCAAATGGACAATATAACCTTTAATTACCACCATCTCAGGTCCTCCCAAATGGATAACATTATGTTTAATTACCACCATCCCAGGTTGTCGTAAATGGACAACATTACGTTTAATTAGCGTCACCCCACATTCTCCAAAATGGGCAACATTACCTTTAATTACCACCATCACAAGTCCTCCAAAATGGACAACATTACCTTTAATTATTACCATCCCAGGTCCTCCAAAATGGACAACATTACCTTTAATTACCATCATCCCAGGTCCTTCAAAATCTACAACATTACCTTTAATTGCCACCATCCCAGGTCCTCCAAAATGGACAACAATACCTTTAATTACCACCATCCCAGGTCCTCCAAAATGGACAACATTACCTTTAATTACCACCATCCCAGGTCCTCCAAAATGGACAACATTACCTTTAATTACCCATCCCAGGTCTTCCAAAATGAACAACATTACCTTTAATTACCCATCCCATGTCTTCCAAAATGGACAACATTACCTTTAATTACCACCATCCCAGGTCCTCCAAAATGGACAACATTACCTTTAATTACCACCATCCCAGGTCCTCCAAAATAGACAACATTACCTTTAATTACCACCATCCCAGGTCCTCTAAAATGGACAACAGTACCTTTAATTATTACCATCCCAGGTCCTCCAAAATGGACAACATTACCTTTAATTACCGTTACCCCAGGTCCTCCAAAATGGGCAACATTACCTTTAATTATTACCATCCCAGGTCTTCCAAAATGGGCAACATTACCTTTTATTACCACCATCCCAGGTCTTCCAAATGGACAACATTACGTTTAATTACCACCATCCCAGGTCCTCCAAAATGGACAACATTACCTTTAATTATTACCATCCCAGGTCTTCCAAAATGGGCAACATTACCTTTAATTACCACCATCCCAGGTCTTCCAAATGGACAACATTACGTTTAATTACCACCATCCCAGGTCCTCCAAAATGGACAACATTACCTTTAATTACGATCCCCCCACTTCCTCCAAAATGGACAACAGTAACTTTAATAATCATCATCATACGTCATCGAAGATCCATAACTGAACCTTTAATAACCACCACCCTACGTTTTCTCAAGAATGCCAACTGTAATTTTAATAACCACCACCTCACATCCTCTCAAGATGGCCAACATTACCTTTAATAAACATCACTCTACGACATATAGAATTGCCAACTGTGAATTTAATGACCATCACCCCACGTCGTCCAATATTGCGAACTGTAAATTTAATGATCATCTCCCCACCTCATCCAAGATCGCCAACTGCACTCTCAGTAATGATCAACAAATATCATTCAAGATCACCAAAAGTACCTTTAAAAGCCATCACACTGAAATGACAATCACTGAAAATTGCCAACAGCACGTTTAATGATAATAATTATAATAATTTGTCCATGGTCGCCAAGGGAACCTTTAATAACCATCCCTCCATGTCATCCAAAATTGCCAACAGTACATTTGTTAAACAATTACCACAATACTTCTAATAATCGTTACCCAACATTGTCCAAAATTACCAACAATACCTTCAGTAACCATTACCCAACGTCGTCCGAGATTGACAACTGTACATTTAATAACGTTAACCCACGTCATCCAAAATTGCTAACAGTACGTTTAAAGGAAAAGTGACACAACCAAACCATCTGTATTATTGAGAGTTTTGAAAAACTTGTATGTTTAATAACCATTACCCAACATCATCCGAGATTGCAATAGCACATTTAATAACCATAACCACATGTTCTCCAAGATTACCAAACACACGTTGCCCAAGATTGGCAACAGTACCTTTAATAAACATTTCCCTGCAAACTATAAATTTAATGACCATCAAATAACAACAACCAAACATTCTCCAAGATTGCAAATGGTACGTTTAATAGCCATCTCCCAATAATGTTCCAAATCTCCATCTATACCTTTAATAATTATCAGCCCACATCCTCCAAGACATCTAATAGCCATCCCCCATCAAATGTCCAAGATCACCATCTGTACCTTTAATAATTATCACCCAAATCCTGCATGATTCCTCTATGGTACATATAATAGCCATCCAGCAATGATGTCCACTATCACCATCTTAATACCTTTAATAACCATCAGCCCACATCCTCCAGGATTGCCAACTGCAGGGTAGGTATTTTATATGGAAAGGAAGCTTGGGAGTGCAGTTGGGGTCACTGGGGTCAAGGTCACTGTTACTAAAAGTGGTTTCCTCTCGATAACCTAGGTAAGAAATGAGATATTAGAATGAAACTTGCTGTGTAGGTAGCTGATACCAAAAAGAAGTTTGGGATGGCATTTGGGGTGGCTGCAGGGGTCAAAATCAAGGTCAATGTTACTAAAAAATAGAAAAACATTTTCTGCTCAATAACTTTAATGAGATATTGGAACAAACCTTGCTATGTAGGTACCTTATATGTAAAGGAAGCTTAGGATTGTATTTGGGATCACTGAGGTCAAGTTCAGGGTCACTGCTACTAAAAATACGAAAATGTTTTCTGCTCTGAAAACCCGGTTTTCGTGGAATTTCCATGTTTTTTTAGCTCTACTTTTACTAGCCGCTTAAGCGATCATTCTTCTTCCGTCGTCTGTCCGTCCGTCCGTCCGTCTGTCAGCAATTTTATAAAATCGACATCTTCTCTGAAACCGCCTGAAAGATTTTGATCTTTTGGTTAATCCCCCTAAGATTTGCGTTTTTGGGGCCTCCAGTCATCCATGATGGCCACCATGGCTAAACTTAGGTCAAATTTAAGGACATTTATCAAACGACATATTACCACTTATTCCATTCTAGTTAAATATCAAATATACATTTTCCTTGGGTTGGCCTCAGATTTGTGTTTTTCGCAGCCGCCAGCTGTCCAAGATGGCCACTATGGCTAAAACTAAGTAAAATTTAAGGAAATTTCAAGCAATATCTCCTTCGAAACCACTTAATCCATTCCAGTGAAATATCATATACATGTTCCTTGGGTTGGCCTCTATCAAATTTGTGTTTTTCGTTATCATCGAATAATCAAAATGGTTGCCATGTTGACCCAAGCTTTACATAGTTATATAGGAAAAGGTTAAATATGAAATCTTCTCTGAAACCTTTTAAAGGATTTCGTTGAAACTTTAGTGTGATGTGATGGGTGTGGCAGAGTGTAATGTGATGTCAGTGGCAGAGTGTGATGTGATGGGTGTGTGCAGTGTGATGTGATGGGTGTGGCAGTGAGATGGGATGGGTGTGGCATAGGGTGATGGGATGGGTGTGGCAGAGTGTGATGGGATGGGTGTGGCAGAGTGTGATGGGAGGGGTGTGGCAGAGTGTGATGGGATGGGTGTGGCAGAGTGTGATGGGATGGGTGTGGCAGAGTGTGATGGGATGGGTGTGGCAGAGTGTGATGGGATGGGTGTGGCAGAGTGTGATGGGATGGGTGTGGCAGAGTTTGATAGGATGGGTGTGGCAGAGTGTGGTGTGATGTGAATGGCAGTGTTGTATGTGATGGAAATGGCAGAGTGTGATGTGATGGGAATTGCAAAGTGTGATGTGATGGGAATGGCAGAGTGTGGTGTGATGGGAATGACAGTGTGTGGTGTGATGGGAATAGCAGTGTGTGATGTGATGTGGATGGTATAGTGTGATTTGATGGGAATAGCATAGTGTGATGGGATGGGAATGGCAAAGTGTGATGCGATGGGAATGGCAGAGTGTGATGTGATGGGAATGGCAGAGTGTGATGGGATGGGAATGGCAAAGTGTGATGCGATGGGAATGGCAGAGTGTGATGTGATGGGAATGGCAGAGTGTGATGTGATGGGAATGGCAGAGTGTGATGTGATGGGAATTGCAGAGTGTGATGTGATTGGAATGGCAAAGTGTGGTGTGATGGGAATGGAAGAGTGTGATGTGATGGGAATGGCAGAGTGTGGTGTGATGGGAATGGCAGTGTGTGGTGTGATGGAAATGGCAGAGTGTGATGTGATGGGAATTGCAAAGTGTGATGTGATGGGAATGGCAGAGTGTGGTGTGATGGGAATGGCAGTGTGTGGTGTGATGGGAATAGCAGTGTGTGATGTGATGTGGATGGTATAGTGTGATTTGATGGGAATGGCAAAGTGTGGTGTGATGGGAATGGAAGAGTGTGATGTGATGGGAATGGCAGAGTGTGGTGTGATGGGAATGGCAGTGTGTGGTGTGATGGAAATGGCAGAGTGTGATGTGATTGGAATTGCAAAGTGTGATGTGATGGGAATGGCAGAGTGTGGTGTGATGGGAATGGCAGTGTGTGGTGTGATGGAAATGGCAGAGTGTGATGTGATGGGAATTGCAAAGTGTGATGTGATGGGAATGGCAGTGTGTGGTGTGATGGGAATGACAGTGTGTGGTGTGATGGGAATAGCAGTGTGTGATGTGATGTGGATGGTATAGTGTGATTTGATGGGAATAGCATAGTGTGATGGGATGGGAATGGCAAAGTGTGATGTGATGGGAATGGCAGAGTGGGATGTGATGGGAATGGCAGAGTGTGATGTGATGGGAATGGAATTGTGTGGTGTGATGGAAATGGCAGAGTGTGATGTGATAGGAATAGCATAGTGTGATGGGATGGGAATGGCAAAGTGTGATCTGATGGGAATGGCAGAGTGTGATGTGATGGGAATGGCAGAGTGTGATGTGATGGGAATGGCAAAGGGTGATGTGATGTGAATGGCGAAGTGTGATGTGATGGGAATGGCAGAGTGTGGTCTGATGGAAATGGCAGAGTGTGATGTAATGGGAATTGCAAAGTGTGATGTGATGGGAATGGCAGAGTGTGGTGTGATGGGAATGGCAGTGTGTGATGTGATGGGAATAGCAGTGTGTGATGTGATGTGGATGGTATAGTGTGATTTGATGGGAATAGCATAGTGTGATGGGATGGGAATGGCAAAGTGTGATGTGATGGGAATGGCAGAGTGTGATGTGATGGGAATGGCATAGTGTGATGTGATGGGAATGGCATAGTGTGATGTGATGGGAATGGCAGACTGTTATGTGATGGGAATGGGAGTGTGTGATGCTGTGGTGAGTGGCAGAGCATGCTGTGGTGAGGATGATTGAGCATAGTATGGTATGACAGATTGTGGTATCATGAGTATGATATTGTGTAAACTGATGAGTATCATTCCCGTCACATCACACTCTGCCATTCCCATCACACACACTGCCATTCCCATCAAATCACACTCTGCCATTCGCATCTCATCACACTTTGCCATTCCCATCACATCACACTGTACCGTCCCCATCACATTACACTCTGACATTCCCAGCACATCAAACACTGTCATTCCCGTCACATCACAATCTGCCATTCTCTTCATATCACACTCTGCCATTCCCATCACATCACACTCTACCATCCACATCTTATCACACTCTGACATTTCCATCACATCACACTCTGCCATTTCCATCACATCACACTCTGCCATTCCCATCACATCACACTCTGCCATTCCCATCGCATTACACTCTGCCATTCCCATCACATCACGCTCTACCATCCGCATCATATCACACTCTGATATTTCCATCTCATCACACTCTGCCATTCCCATCACATCACACTCTGCCCTTCCCATCACATCACACTTTGCCATTCACATCACATCACACTCTGCCATTCCCATCACATCACACTCTTCCATTCCCATCACACCACATTCTGCCATTCCCATCACACCACACACTGACATTCCCTTCACATCACACTCTGCCATTCCCATCCCATCACTACCTGCCACCCACATCCCATCACACTCTGCCATTCCCATCATATCACACACTGTCATTCCCATCTCCACACACACTGTCATTCCCATCACATCACACTCTGCCATTCTCATCAGATCACACTCTGCCCTTCCCATCACATCACACTTTGCCATTCACATCACATCACACTCTGCCATTCCCATCACATCACACTCTTCTATTCCCATCACACTACACTCTGCCATTCCCATCACACCACACACTGACATTCGCTTCACATCACACTCTGGCATTCCCATCCCATCACTCCCTGCCACCCACATCCCATCACACTCTGACATTCCCATCAAATCACACACTGTCATTCCCATTACATCACACACTGTCATTCCCATCACATCACATTCTATCATTCCCATCACATCACACTCTTCCATTTTCATCACCTCACATTCAGCCATCGCCATCACATCACACACTGCCATTCCCATCACATCAAATTCTGTCATTCCCATCACATCAGATTCTGTCATTACCATCATATTACACTCTGCCATTCCCATCACATCACACCCTGCCATTCCACATCACATCACACTGCCATTCCCATCAGATTACACCCTGCCATTCCCATCACATCACACCCTGCCAATCACATCCCATCACACCCGCCATGCACATCACATCACACTATGCCATTCCATCACATCACACTGTGCCATTCCCATCACATCACACTATGCCATTCCCATCAAATCACGCTCTGCCATTCCCATCACATCACACTCTGTTATTCCTATAACATCACACTGCCATTCCCACCACATCACACTCTGCCATTCTCATCCCATCACACTCTGCCATTTCCATCACATCACACTCGGCCATCCCTATCACATCACACTCTGCAGTTCCCATCACATCAGACATTGTCACCAACATTACATCTGATAACCTTCACCCCACATCGTCCTATCCCAAACAATGCCATTACAAATTAACATCCTTAATGATTGCCAATAGTACATTTCATAACCATCACACTTACTTCGTTCAAGATAACCAAACATGCATTTCATCAAAGACTGTCAAAAGTACATTTAATAACCATCACCTTATGTCATCCAAGATGGCCATCAGGACATTTAATAGCCATCACCCCACTTAATCCAAGATTGCGAACTGTACATTTAATAGCCATCACCGGATGGTGTACAAGATCCACCACAGTACATTGAAAAACCATAGCCGTATGTCCTCCAAGATTTCACCTTTAATTAATAACTATCATCCTATGTCATCCGAGATTGCCAACTGTACCTTTAATAACTGTCACCCTATGTCATCCAAGATCACCAACTGGACATTTAATAACCTATGTCATACAATATGACCTACAGTACATTAATAACCCTCACTTCACATTTTACGAGATCGCCATCAGTTCCTGAGTAACTGACGCCCTGTCACAGGATGACCTTAGTGGTATGGCTAACTCAGGAAAGAATCAATGACGGTGAATGCATTTACATAAATTTAATGCAACTTTTAAAATATGTTTAATATATATACAATTATCTAAAAAAACAAGCGAATACACAAATGAACTATGAAAAGAATGTTCTCCTGAACGTTTAAGACGTTCTTAGTATTGTTATAAATACTGAATGTCTAAGACACTGAAGTGTTGTTAAAGCTATAACAATGTTGATCTAGCGCGATAACTGTGATGCGCGAGAGCTCATGAAGATGATGATGCGCGAATTCAATGGATGATTGTCATCAAATGCCTTCTGTAAGGGTTGATGACGCGATGCAATGATAGTTAATCTCCACTGAGATTGTGAATGATATTCCTCCAGTGAGGACTGGTAACGGGCCCACCTTGTGTCCCGGGGGTTATCGTTAGTAAAACCTGGCTGCGCAGGTACGGGGACCGTCTCCACCGCTTGTAACGTTATTCGTGGAAGCTTAGCTCCACTCCTGGATATCCAAACCTAGATGGCTTACTCCAACCCTGGATGGCTTATATCCTGGATGGCTTAGGCTGTAATTATACATACGTTTTAGATGTCGGTTGACAAACATAACAATCTTGCATAATTACCATTACCCAAACAAATCATTATTCGATCAATATATGTAAGCTGTACTAATGATGAGTAGCAATGTATACATATTCTACAACGCCATGTATACGCTATGTACGTCGCTGTTAATCAATGCCCCTAATACATGTAATATAAACATGATCAAATTACTCATATATTACACTCACTGAGTTATGCATGCACGCATTTATTCTTGTCACTCATCTCATTGTTAACTAATGTTGACAATCGTGTATTACAATCACCGAGTTATACGCCAACGTTAACTAATGCACCTAATATCCACTGTTATCAAATTAATATTGTTTTACAATTAATGATCAATTACAATAATTACATCTAATAAAGTAACTTCAAAATCATATGCTAGTCTAAAGTTATGTTTGAGAAACATCAATGCTAACCGGATGTCGTAACCGCCAAACAAGATGGCGCCGCCCACTGAATACAAATATACGATAAAAGTTTGATAAAACTACTAACCACATGTTGCCTGTGAAATTTGCCGTCCAATCTCTGTTCCAACAAAGTACTATCGATTATCCCGGCGATAGCTAGAAGACAATGGCATTTATAGCAAACATTACGCCCAAATCATTATTTGCCCCGTTCAGTCCGTGACAAACGTGGCTAAATCTACAGTATTGAATCTACACGCGAGGCCCTTATACAATTTTGCCGTTTAAGGAAAATATACCTATACGTTTACATGCATTAGCACAAAACTAAACTTATGACACGGCCTCTCTGGCGGCCACTTAAAATGTGCACGCTTTTACGTGTTACATGAATAGATCATGAATATTGTGAAATTGTTTCAACTCGAACAATAGATTTTGGGTGTAACCGATACAAGAGCTATATGCGACCAGTACGCTCTACCCGTGACATTTTGTGACAACATCTCCCCACTTAAAGAAAGTGCTACACTTTTAAAATTCAACAAAATGATAATTAATATTTACACGTTAAGAAACTATTAATTCTTCTGAGCAAATGAGCGACAAAACGTACAAGCTGATCGCTCAATCGCTTGAGTATGTTAACTATTACTACTGAGGGATGCAACCTTCAGCCAGTACAACGACCGTCTTCCGGAAAACATCCACTGCAGTTATAACCTAACTATAATATGTAATTACAATTTCAACACTATTCTACAATTGTACACTACCCTGTCGTAACATATACTACTATTGTACAATACGCTGCAATACACTATTGTATTAAACCGGTCATTATGTGCGGCGACTTAAATAGTCTGCCCCAATATTGTCCTTTCCACGGATTGCTTTAATTTTCATCCGGTAAGGCTGCAGAGTCAGTGCCCACCTCATTAACCTACTGTTAGCTACCTTAGCTTTATTCATATAAGCTAACGGTTGGTGGTCAGTCTCCAAGACAAATTCCTTACCAAAAACATATCGGTGGAATTTACTGACACCCCACACTACTGCAAGACACTCCCTTTCGATAACAGAGTAGTTACATTCCCGGGGCAATAGTTTCCGACTTGCGTAAGCCACGGGGAGACTACACCCATCTTGCTCTTGCAGTAGGACTGCACCCACCCCGATATCGGAGGCATCCGTTCTGAGGATAAACTCCTGGTCAAGTTCAGGTAATTTTAGTATTGGGGTTTTGACCAGACTCCCCTTTAAAGAGACAAAAGCTCGCTCCTGGCTTTCCCCCCAAGTTATCCTATTGGGTTGACCTTTCTTTGTCAAGTCTGACAAAGGTGCAGCTATAGCCGAAAAGTTTGGAATAAACTTCCTGTAAAAACCCGCCAACCCTAAAAATGACCTAACTTGTTTCTTTGTCTCGGGTCTTGGTGCTTCCTGAATTGCCTTAACCTTGTCGGGGTTGGGTTTCAATTTTTGGTCCCTCCCTGAGTTAGCCATCCCACTTCTGACACCAGTTGTCACAGGATGACCTTAGTGGTATGGCTAACTCAGGAAAGAATCAATGACGGTGAATGCATTTACATAAATTTAATGCAACTTTTAAAATATGTTTAATATATATACAATTATCTAAAAAAACAAGCGAATACACAAATGAACTATGAAAAGAATGTTCTCCTGAACGTTTAAGACGTTCTTAGTATTGTTATAAATACTGAATGTCTAAGACACTGAAGTGTTGTTAAAGCTATAACAATGTTGATCTAGCGCGATAACGGTGATGCGCGAGAGCTCATGAAGATGATGATGCGCGAATTCAATGGATGATTGTCATCAAATGCCTTCTGTAAGGGTTGATGACGCGATGCAATGATAGTTAATCTCCACTGAGATTGTGAATGATATTCCTCCAGTGAGGACTGGTAACGGGCCCACCTTGTGTCCCGGGGGTTATCGTTAGTAAAACCTGGCTGCGCAGGTACGGGGACCGTCTCCACCGCTTGTAACGTTATTCGTGGAAGCTTAGCTCCACTCCTGGATATCCAAACCTAGATGGCTTACTCCAACCCTGGATGGCTTATATCCTGGATGGCTTAGGCTGTAATTATACATACGTTTTAGATGTCGGTTGACAAACATAACAATCTTGCATAATTACCATTACCCAAACAAATCATTATTCGATCAATATATGTAAGCTGTACTAATGATGAGTAGCAATGTATACATATTCTACAACGCCATGTATACGCTATGTACGTCGCTGTTAATCAATGCCCCTAATACATGTAATATAAACATGATCAAATTACTCATATATTACACTCACTGAGTTATGCATGCACGCATTTATTCTTGTCACTCATCTCATTGTTAACTAATGTTGACAATCGTGTATTACAATCACCGAGTTATACGCCAACGTTAACTAATGCACCTAATATCCACTGTTATCAAATTAATATTGTTTTACAATTAATGATCAATTACAATAATTACATCTAATAAAGTAACTTCAAAATCATATGCTAGTCTAAAGTTATGTTTGAGAAACATCAATGCTAACCGGATGTCGTAACCGCCAAACAAGATGGCGCCGCCCACTGAATACAAATATACGATAAAAGTTTGATAAAACTACTAACCACATGTTGCCTGTGAAATTTGCCGTCCAATCTCTGTTCCAACAAAGTACTATCGATTATCCCGGCGATAGCTAGAAGACAATGGCATTTATAGCAAACATTACGCCCAAATCATTATTTGCCCCGTTCAGTCCGTGACAAACGTGGCTAAATCTACAGTATTGAATCTACACGCGAGGCCCTTATACAATTTTGCCGTTTAAGGAAAATATACCTATACGTTTACATGCATTAGCACAAAACTAAACTTATGACACGGCCTCTCTGGCGGCCACTTAAAATGTGCACGCTTTTACGTGTTACATGAATAGATCATGAATATTGTGAAATTGTTTCAACTCGAACAATAGATTTTGGGTGTAACCGATACAAGAGCTATATGCGACCAGTACGCTCTACCCGTGACATTTTGTGACACGCCCTATGTCATTCAGTATGGCCAACGTTACATCACCCCACATCCTCAAAGATTGCCGGCTGTACCTTTAATGACCATCACCCCACATCGTCTAAGATCGCCAACATAACCTTTAATTACCACCATCCCAGGTCCGCCAAAACGGACAACAGTACCTTTAATTACCAAAATCCCAGGTCATCCAAAATGGACACCATCATTACCTTTAATTACCACCATCCCAGGTCTTCCAAAATGGACAACATTGTAACCTTTAATTACCACCATCCCAGGTCCTCCAAAATGGATAATATTACTTTTTATTACCGCCATCCCAGGTCCTCCAAAATGGAAAACATTACCTTTAATAACCACTATCCCAGGTCCTCCAAAATGGACAACATTACCTTTAATTGCCACCATCCCAGGTCCTCCAAAATGGACAACATTACCTTTAATTACCACCATCCCAGGTCCTCCAAAATGGACAACATTACCTTTAATTACCACCATCCCGGGTCCTCCAAAATGGACAACATTACTTTTAATTACCACCATCCCAGGTCCTCCAAAATGGACAACATTATGTTTAATTACCGTCACCCCACATTCTCCAAAATGGACAACATTACCTTTAATTACCGTCATCCCAGGTCTTCCAAAATGGACAAAATTACCTTTAATTACCACCATCCCAGGTCTTCCAATATGGACAACATTATGTTTAAAAACCGTCACCCCACATTCTCCAAAATGGACAACATTACCTTTAATTACCACCATCCAAGGTCCTCCAAAATGGACAACATTACCTTTAATTACCACCATCCCAGGTCCTCCAAAATGGACAACATTACCTTTAATTACCACCATCCCAGGTCCTCCAATATGGGCAACATTATGTTTAATTACCGCCACCCCACATTCTCCAAAATGGACAACATTACCTTTAATTACCACCATCCCAGGTCCTCCAAAATGGACAACATTACCTTTAATTACCACCATCCCATGTCCTTCAAAATGGACATAATGAGATATTAGAATGAAACTTGCTGTGTCGGTAGCTGATACCAAACAGAAGTTTGGGATGGCATTTGGGGTGGCTGGGGTCAAAATCAAGGTCAATGTTACTAAAAAATAGAAAAACATTTTCTGCTCAATAACTTTAATGAGATATTGGAACAAACCTTGCTATGTAGGTACCTTATATGTAAAGGAAGCTTAGGATTGTATTTGGGGTCACTGAGGTCAAGTTCAGGGTCACTGCTACTAAAAATACGAAAATGTTTTCTGCTCTGAAAACCCGGTTTTCGTGGAATTTCCATGTTTTTTTAGCTCTACTTCGATCTACTAGCCGCTTAAGCGATCATTCTTCTTCCATCGTCCGTCCGTCCGTCCGTCTGTCTGTTAGCAATTTTATAAAATCGACATCTTCTCTGAAACAGCCTGAAATATTTTGATGAAACTTAAACACAATGATATTTGGGATAGTCCCTCTCAGATTTGTGGTTTTCACGGCCTCCAGTCATCCAAGATGGCCGCCATAGCTAAAAAGAGGGTCAAATTTAAGGAAATTTCAAACGACATATTCCTTGGGTTGGCATCTATCAAGTTTATGTTTTTCGTTATCGTCGAATAATCAAAATGGCCGCCACGGCGACTCAAAGTTTATATAGGAAAAGGTTAAAAATGACATCTTCTCTGAAACTGTCTGAAAGATTTTGATGAAACTTGAGCACATTGATCTTTTGGTTAGTCCCCCTAAGATTTGCGTTTTTGGGGCCTCCAGTCATCCATGATGGCCACCATGGCTAAACTTAGGTCAAATTTAAGGACATTTATCAAACGACATATTACCACTTATTCCATTCTAGTTAAATATCAAATATACATTTTCCTTGGGTTGGCCTCAGATTTGTGTTTATAGCACCTGCCAGCTGTCCAAGATGGCCACCATGGCTAAAACTAAGTAAAATTTAAGGAAATTTATGCAATATCTCCTTCGAAACCACTTAATCCATTCCAGTGAAATATCATATACATGTTCCTTGGGTTGGCCTCTATCAAATTTGTGTTTTTCGTTATCATCGAATAATAAAAATGGTTGCCATGTTGAACCAAGCTTTACATAGTTATATAGGAAAAGGTTAAATATGAAATCTTCTCTGAAAACTTTTGAAGGATTTCGTTGAAACTTTAGTGTGATGTGATGGGTGTGGCAGAGTGCAGTGATTTTTTTACAATTTCACTTGTACGAGTCCTAGGACTCGCTGGGCCAAAAATCTATGAGTCCCAAAACTAAAGGAGTGAGTCCCAGGTTTGTGGTATCGTCATACCCAAGCTAACTGAACAATTTCTCCCAACAACTGTTGTATTTGCGGATTTTGGTAGGTGGTTCAATTGCCGTAGATATACTGGCTGTTTGAGCGTCATTATTGGAGGATGTACTGGCCTTTTGAATGAAACTCGAGAGTGTTTGTTGCTTTGAGTCATTGCTTAGTTTTCTCTTTGGCCCCATTTTGCAGACGATGCATCGCCAACTGGTGGAATGTTTACTTCCGCACCGTTTCGTGTTTTACCTCACGGCCGATTCCATTGGCTAATCGTATGACCATTATCCAATAATAATCGACGTTACAAAATTACGCGGAACGGTGCGAGGGTAAACTTAACCCTCATCAAATAGTCAAATATGGCGGTAGACGCGGAGAAAAAAGCGACGGATTGAATTCTTACAGGGGAAATATGGCGGTAGACGCGGAGAAAAACGCGACGGATTGAATTCTTACAGGGGAAATATGAATAACGGAACTCTTTACTTGCAATTTATGTGCGTCCCGAGAACGCACATGTTCTCACAATTTGCGTCTACGGAAATATTTGTGCGTCCTGGACGCAGGACGCAGAGGTAAAAAAATCACTGGAGTGTAATGTGATGTCTGTGGCAGAGTGTGATGTGATGGGTGTGTGCAGTGTGATGGGATGGGTGTGGCAGAGGGTGATGGGATGGGTGTGGCAGAGGGTGATGGGATGGGTGTGGCAGAGTGTGATGGGAGGGGTGTGGCAGAGTGTGATGGGATGGGTGTGGCAGAGTGTGATGGGATGGGTGTGGCAGAGTGTGATAGGATGGGTGTGGCAGAGTGTGATGGGATGGGTGTGGCAGAGTGTGATAGGATGGGTGTGGCAGAGTGTGGTGTGATGGGAATGGCAATGTGTGGTGTGATGGAAATGGCAGAGTGTGATGTGATGGAAATGGCAGAGTGTGATGTGATGGGAATGGCAGAGTGTGATGTGATGGGAATTGCAAAGTGTGATGTGATGAGAATGGCAGAGTGTGGTGGGATGGTGGGATGGGAATGGAAGAGTGTGATGTGATGGGAATGGCAGAGTGTGGTGTGATGGGAATGGCAGTGTGTGGTGTGATGGAAATGGCAGAGTGTGATGTGATGGGAATTGCAAAGTGTGATGTGATGGGAATGGCAGAGTGTGGTGTGATGGGAATGGCAGTGTGTGGTGTGATGGGAATAGCAGTGTGTGATGTGCTGTGGATGGTATAGTGTGATTTGATGGGAATAGCATAGTGTGATGGGATGGGAATGGCAAAGTGTGATGTGATGGGAATGGCACAGTGTGATGTGATGGGAATGGCAGAGTGTGATACGATGGGAATGGCAGAGTGTGATGTGATGGGAATGGCATAGTGTGATGTGATGGGAATGGCATAGTGTGATGTGATGGGAATGGCAGACTGTTATGTGATGGGAATGGGAGTGTGTGATGCTGTGATGAGTGGCAGAGCATGCTGTGGTGAGGATGATTGAGCATAGTATGGTATGACAGATTGTGGTATCATGAGTATGACATTGTGTAAACTGATGAGTATGTTAGACTATGGTATAGTCTGTATGGTAGAGACTGGCTTGTTGAGTATAGTAAAGCGCTTTGCTGTAATCATCATGCCTTGCTCTATCATACTGATCATGCCATGCTCTTCATAAGGTAGTGCATGCTATAATGGTTATGGTAGAGCGCTATGCCATGATCATCCTATCTTGCTCTATCAAACTCATCAGACTCCACACCGTCATTCTCATCATAGTACACTCGTTCTAAGCATACTACACTCTATCATTCTCGTCACATCAAACTTTGACATTCCCGTCACATCACACTCTGCAATTCCCATCCCATCACTCCCTGCCACCCACATCCCATCACACTCTGCCATTGCCATCATATCACACACTCATTCCCATCACATCACACTCTGCCCTTCCCATCACATCACACTCTGCCATTCCCATCACATCACACTCTGCCCTTCCCATCACATCACACTCTGCCATACCCATCACATCACACTCTGCCATTCCCATCACACCAAACACTGACATTCCCTTCACATCACACTCTGCCATTCCCATCCCATCACTCCCTGCCACCCACATCCCATCACACTCTGCCATTCACATCACATCACACACTGCCATTCCCATCACATCACATTCTGTCATTCCCATCACATCAGATTCTGACATTACCATCATATTACACTCTGCCATTCCCATCACATCACACCCTGCCATTCCACATCACGTCACACTGTGCCATTCCCATCAGATTACACTCTGCCATTCCCATCACATCACACCCTGCCAGTCACATCCCATCACACCCTGCCATGAACATCACATCCCACTCTGCCATTCACATCCCATCACACCGTGCCATTCCCATCACATCACACTGTGCCATTCCCATCACATCACACTATGCAATTCCCATCACATCATGCTTTGCCATTCCCATCACATCATGCTCTGCCATTCCATCACATCACACTATACCATTCCCATCACATCACACATTGTCACCAACATTACATCTGATAACCTTCACCCAACATCGTCCTATCCCAAACAATGCCATTACAAATTAACATCCTTGATGATTGCCAGTAGTACATTTCAAAACCATCACACTTACTTCGTTCAAGATAACCAAACATGCATTTCATCAAAAAATGTCAAAAGTACATTTAATAACCATCACCTTATGTCGTCCAAGATAGCCATCAGGACATTTAATAGCCATCACCCCACGTAATCCAAGATTGCCAACTGTACATTTAATAGCCATCACCGGATGTTGTACAAGATCCACCACGGTACATTGAAAAACCATAGCCGTATGCCCTCCCAGATTTCACCTTTAATAACTATCACCCTATTTCATCCAAGATCGCCAACTGCACATATAGATTGCCAACTGTACCTTTAATAACTGTTACCCTATGTCATCCAAGATTGCCAACTGTACCTTTAATAACTGTCACACTATGTCATCCAAGATCGCCAACTGTACATTTATAACTCACCCTATGTAATTCAAGATTGCCAGCTATACATTTAATAACTGTCACCCTATCTCATCCAAGATTGCCAACTGCACGTATAGATTGCCAACTGTACCTTTAATAACTGTCACCCTATGTAATCCAATATGACATACAGTACATAAATAATCCTCATTCTACATCCTCCAAGATCATAAACAATACCTTTATTAACCATTCCTTAACATCGTACAAGATCGCCAACTGGACATTTAATAACTGTCGCCCTATGTCATCCAAGATTGCCAACTGCACATATAGATTGCCAACTGTACCTTTAATAACTGTCACCCTTTGTCATTCAAGATTGCCACCTGCACATATAGATTGCCAACTGTACCTTTAATAACTGTCACCCAAACAATCCAAGATGACGTATAGTACATTAATAATCTTCATTCAACATCCTCCAAGATCACAAACAATACCTTTATTAAAAATTCCTCAACATCGTACAAGATTGCCAACTGCACATATAGATTGCCAACTGTACCTTTAATAACTGTCACCCTATGTCATCCAAGATCGCCAACTGCACATATAGATCACCAACTGTACCTTTAATAACTGTTACCCTATGTCATCCAAGATTGCCAACTGTATCTTTAATAACTGTCACCCTATGTCATCCAAGATCGCCAACTGTACATTTATAGCTCGCCAACTGTACCTTTAATAACTATCACCATATGTCATCCAAGATCGCCAATTGTACATTTATAACTCACCCTATGTCATCCTAGATTGCCAGCTATACATTTCATAACTGTCACCCTATGTCATCCAAGATCGCCAACTGTACCTTTAATAACTGTCGCCCTATGTTATCCAGGATCACCAACTGTACGTTTAATAACTGTCACCCTATGTAATCCAAGATTGCTATCTGTACATTTAATAACTGTCACCCTATGTCATGCAAGATCACCGACTGTACTGTACCTTTAATAAACTGTCGCCCTATGTCATCCAAGATCACCACCTGTACCTTTAATAACTGTCCCCCAAACAATCCAAGATGACATACAGTACATTAATAATCCTCATTCTATATCCTCCAAGATCACAAACAATACCTTTATTAACCATTCCTAAACATCGTACAAGATCGCCGACTGTACATTTAATAACTGTCACCCTATGTCGTCCAAGGTTGCCGACTGTACCTTTAATAACTGTCACCCTATGTCATCCAAGATCACCAACTGTACCTTTAATAATTGTCACCCAAAAAATCTAAGATGACATACAGTACATTAATAATCCTCATTCTACATCCTCCAAGATCACAAACAATACCTTTATTAACCATTCCTCAACATCGTACAAGATTGCCGACTGTACATTTAATAACTGTCACCCTATGTCATCCAAGATTGCCAACTGCACATATAGACCGCCAACTGTACCTTTAATAACTGTTACCCTATGTCATCCAAAATTGCCAACTGTACCTTTAATAACTGTCACCCTATGTAATCCAAGATGACATACAGTACATTAATAACCCTCACTTCACATTTTACGAGATCGCCAACAGTACCTGAGTAACTATCGTCCTATGTCATTCAGTATGGCCAACGTTACATTTAATATCCATCACCCCACATCCTCAAAGATTGCCGGCTGTACCTTTAATGACCATCACCCCACATCAACTAAAATTGCCAACAGTACCTTTATTTACCAACATCCCATGTCCTCCAAAATGGACAACATTACCTTTAATAACCACCATCCCAGGTCCTCCAAAATGGACAACATTACCTTTAATGACCATCACCTCACATCATCTAAAATTGCCAACAGTACCTTTAATTACCAACATCTAAGGTCCTCCAAAATGGACAACATTACCTTTAATTACCACCATCCCAGGTCCTCCAAAATGGACAACATTACCTTTAATGACCATCACCCCCACAACCTCCAAGACATCTAATAGCCATCACCCCACATCCTCAAATATTGTCGGCTGTACTTTTAATGACATCATCTAAAATTGCCCACAGTACCTTTAACAATCATCAAACATCGTCTAAGATCACCAACATTACCTTTAATTACCACCATCTCAGGTCATCCAAAACGGACGACAGTACCTTTAATTACCACCATCCCAAGTCCTCCAAAAAGGACAACAATACCTTTAATTACCACCATCCAAGGTCCTCCAAAATGGACAACATTACCTTTAATTACCACCATCCCAGGTCCTCCAAAATGGACAACATTGTAACCTTTAATTACCACCATCCCAGGTCCTCCAAAATGGACAATATTACCTTTAATTACCATCATCCCAGGTCCTCCCAAATGGACAACATTACCTTTAATTACCACCATCCCAGGTCCTCCAAAATGGACAATATTGTAACCTTTAATTAACACCATCCCAGGTCCTTCAAAATGGACAATATTGTAACCTTTAATTACCACCATCCCAGGTCCTTCAAAATGGACAATATTACCTTTAATTACCACCATCCCAGGTCCTCCAAAATGGACAATATTACCTTTAATTACCACCATCCCAGGTCCTCCAAAATGGACAACATTACCTTTAATTACCGCCATCCCAGGTCCTCCAAAATGGACAACATTACCTTTTATTACCCATCCCAGGTCCTCCAAAATGGACAACATTACCTTTAGTTACCACCATCCCAGGTCCTCCAAAATGGAAAACATTACCTTTAATTATCACCATCCCAGGTCCTCCAAAATGGACAACATTACCTTTAATTACCACCATTCCAAGTCCTCCAAAATGGACAACATTACCTTTAATTACCACCATCCCAGGTCCTCCAAAATGGACAACATCACCTTTAATTAACATCATCCCAAGTCCTCCAAAATGGACAACATTACCATTTATTACCACCATCCCAGGTCTTCCAAAATGGACAACATTACCTTTAATTACCCATCCCAGGTCTTCCAAAATGGACAACATTACCTTTAAATACCCATCCCATGTCCTCCAAAATGGACCACATTACCTTTAATTACCCATCCCAGGTCTTCCAAAATGGACAACATTACCATTAATTACCCATCCCAGGTCCTCCAAAATCTACAACATTACCTTTAATTGCCACCACCCCACATCCTCCAAAAAGGACAACATTACCTTTAATTACCCAACCCAGGTCTTCCAAAATGGACAACATTACCTTTAATTACCACCATCCCAGGTCCTCCAAAATGTACAACATTACCTTTAATTGCCACCATCCCAGGTCCTCCAAAATGGACAACATTACCTTTAATTATTACCATCCCAGGTCTTCCAAAATGGACAACATTACCTTTAATTACCACCATCCCAGGTCCTCCATAATGGACAACATTAAGTTTAATTACCATCACCCCACATCCTCCAAAATGGACAACATTACCTTTAATTACCACCATCCCAGGTCCTCAAAAACGGATAACATTACCTTTAATTACCACCATCCCATGTCCTCCAAATGGACAACATAGCCTTTAATTACCACCATCCCAGGTCCTCCAAAATGGACAACATTAACTTTAATTACGATCACCCCACTTCCTCCAAAATGGACAACAGTAACTTTAATTGCCACCATACCATGTCCTCCAAAATGGACAACATTACCTTAATTATTACCATCACAGGTTCTCCAAAATGGACAACATTACCCTCAATTACCATCATCCCAGGTCCTCCAAAATCTACAACATTACCTTTAATTGCCACCATCCCAGGTCCACCAAAATGGACAACATTACCTTTAATTACCACCATCCCAGGTCCTCCAAAATGGACAACATTACCTTTAATTGCCACCATCCCAGGTCCTCCAAAATGGACAACATTACCTTTAATTACCACCATCCCAGGTCCTCCAAAATGGACAACATTACCTGTAATTACCACCATCCCAGGTCCTCCAAAATGGACAACATTGCCTTTAATTACCACCATCCCAGGTCCTCCAAAATGGACAACATTACCTTTAATTACCACCATCCCAGGTCCTCCAAAATGGACAACATTACCTTTAATTGCCACCATCCCAGGTCCTCCAAAATGGACAGCATTGCCTTTAATTGCCACCATCCCAGGTCCTCCAAAATGGACAACATTACCTTTAATTGCCACCATCCCAGGTCCTCCAAAATGGACAACATTGCCTTTAATTACCGCCATCCCAGGTCCTCCAAAATGGACAACATTAACTTTAATTACGATCATCCCACTTCCTCCAAAATGGACAACAGTAACTTTAATAATCATCATCATACGTCATCCAAGATCGATAACTGAACCTTTAATAACCACCACCCTACGTTTTCTCAAGAATGCCAACTGTAATTTTAATAACCACCACCTCACATCCTTTCAAGATGGCCAACATTAAATTTAATAAACATCACTCTACGACATATAGAATTGCCTTTAATTACCACCATCCCAGGTCCTCCAAAATGGACAATGTTAACTTTAATTACGATCACCGATTGTATTTGGGGTTACTGTAGTCAAGTTCAAGGTCACTTTCCATGTTTTTTTTAGCTCTACTTCTACTGGCCGCTTATGCGATTACTCTTCGTCCGTCGTCCATCTGTCCGTCCATCCGTCTGTCCGTCTGTCTGTTAGCAATTTTATACAATCGACATCTCCTCTGAAACCGCTTGAAGGATTTTTATGAAACTTAATCTGATATTTGGGATAGTCCCTCTCAGATTTGTGGTTTTCACGACCTCCAGTAATCCAAGATGGCCGCCATAGCTAAAATTAGGTCAAATTTAAGGAAATTTCAAACGACATCTCCTCCGAAACCACTTATTCCATTCTTGTTAAATATCATATACATGTTCCTTGGGTTAACCTCTATCAAGTTTGTGTTTTTTGTTATTGTCAAATAATCAAAATGGCCGCCACTGCGACCCAAAGTTTACATAAGAGTTATATAGGAAAAGGCTAAAAAAATTACATCTTCTCTGAAACCGCCTGAAAGATTTTGATGAAACTTAAGCACAATAATATTTGGGATAGTCCCTCTCAGTTTTCACGGCCTCTAGTCATCCAACATGGCCACCATAGCTAAAACTAGGTCAAATTTAAGGAAATTTCAAACGACATCTCCTCCGAAACCAATTATTCCATTCTACTGAAATATCATATACATGTTCCTTGGGTTGGCATCTATCAAGTTTATGTTTTTCGTTATCGTCGAATAATCAAAATGGCCGCCACAGCGACTCAAAGTTTATATAGGAAAAGGTTAAAAATTACATCTTCTGTGAAACCGCTTGAAGGATTTTGATGAAACTTAATTACAATGATATTTGGAATAGTGTCTCTCAGATTTGTGTTTTTCGCGGCCGCCAGTTATCCAAGATGGCCGCCATGGCTAAAACTAGGTCAATTTAAGGAAATTTCAAACAACATCTCCGAAACCACTTATTCCCTTCTACTAAAATATCAAATGCATGTTCCTGTTGTTGGCCTCTATCAAGTTTGTGTTTTTCGTTGTCGTCAAACATTCAAAATGGCCGCCACGAAAACCCAAAGTTTACATAGAGTTATATATAGAAAACATGTTTCTTTCGTTGGCCTCTATCGTGTTTATGTTTTTGAATCACATCATACAAGTAGAGCGTCTACAGGCCCTCTTGGGCCTTTTGTTTTAAATAGTATCCTAGTCCTTCTTCACTGCTCTACATGTTTTTAAAACACACTGTAGATTGTGCCAGTCTTTCTTTACCACTCTATACACTCTTAAATACACCAGTATAGTGTGCCAGTCTTTCTTTACCATTCTATACATTTTTAGGATTTGGATCACTCTTCGTCTGTCCGTCGTCGTCTAGTCGTCTGTCCTCGTTAACTTTTACCTCGTAAGACGATAGGGCCTTCATTTTTCATCTGATCTTCACCAAACTTTAACAAATTGTTAATATCAATGAAAGCTCAGACAAATTGAAAAACCAGCTAGATCGGACCAGTAACAGTGGAGTTTTGGTCCTTGATTTAGTTGTAAATGCTATAGTTTGCCTCAAGACGATAGGGCCTTCATTTTTCATCTGATCTTTACCAAACTTTAACAAATTGTTAATATCAATTAAAGCTCAGACGAGTTCAAAAACCAGCTAGATCGAACCAGTAACAGAGGAGTTATGGTCCTTGATTTAGTTGTAAATGCTATAGTTTGCCTCAAGACGATAGGGCCTTCATTTTCATTCGATCTTTACCAAACTTTATGAGATTGTTAATATCAATGAAAGATCACAGGAGTTCGAAAACTAGTCATATCGGACCAGTAACAGCAGAGTTATTGCCCTTGATTTAGTTAAAAATGCAATATTTTGCCTCGTTAAGTCTATCATGTCTATAGGGCCTTCAGTTTTCATCCGATCTTTACCAAACTGTACCAGATTGTTACTATCAATGAAAGCCAGCCAGATTGAACCAGTAACAGCTGATTTATGGCTCTTGATTGTAAATGCTATATTTTGCCTCGTTATGATGTCTAGTTGTGCCAAGCGCAGTATATCAATGAAATCTTGGACAAGTTTGAAAACCAGCTAGATCTTTTTAGTAATGACAGTTAGGGCCCTTGATTTGTTAAAAAATGCTGTATTGTATTTTCCTTTGTTAAATCTGTAGTCACTGCATTTTTAGCTCTACTGGCCAAAGGCCAGGCGAGCTGATGCGATGACTTTTTGTCCGCCATCCATCTGTCTGTCTGTCCGTCTGTACGTCTGTTAGCAATTTTATAAAATCGACATCTCCTCAGAAACCGCTTGAAGGAACTTTACATAGTTATAACGTTAAAAATGACATCTCTGAAACCGCTTGAAGGATTTGGATGAAACTTAAATCACAATGATCTTTGGGATAGTTCCTCTCAGATTTGTGTTTTTGCGGCTGCCAGTCATCCAAGATGGCCACCATGGCTAAAACTAGGTAAAATTTAAGGAAATTTCAGATGACATCTCCTCCAAAACCACTTATTCCATTCTTGTGAAATACAATATACGTGTTCCTTGGGTTGGCCTCTATCAAGTTTGTGTTTTTCGTTATCGTCAAATAATCAAAATGGCCACCACGGCGACCCAAAGTTTACATAGAGTTATATAGGAAAAGGTTGAAAATGACATTTTCTCTGAAAACCGCTTGAAGGATTTTGATGAAACCTAATTACCATGATATTTGGGATTTGTGTTTTTCATGGCGGCTAGTCACCTAAGTGGGGTGATCGTAATTAAAGTTAATGTTGTCCATTTTGGAGGACCTGGGATGGTGGTAATTAAAGGCTATGTTGTCCATTTGGAGGACATGGGATGGTGGTAATTAAAGGTAATGTTATCCGTTTTTGAGGACCTGGGATGGTGGTAATTAAAGGTAATGTTGTCCATTTTGGAGGATGTGGGGTGATGGTAATTAAACTTAATGTTGTCCATTTTGGAGGACCTGGAATGGTGGTAATTAAAGGTAATGTTGTCCATTTTGGAAGACCTGGGATGGTAATAATTAAAGGTAATGTTGTCCATTTTGGAGGACCTTGGATGGTGGCAATTAAAGGTAATGTTGTACATTTTGGAGGACCTGGGATGGTGGTAATTAAAGGTAATGTTGTCCATTTTGGAAGACCTGGGTTGGGTAATTAAAGGTAATGTTGTCCTTTTTGGAGGATGTGGGGTGGTGGCAATTAAAGGTAATGTTGTAGATTTTGGAGGACCTGGGATGGGTAATTAATGGTAATGTTGTCCATTTTGGAAGACCTGGGATGGGTAATTAAAGGTAATGTGGTCCATTTTGGAGGAAATGGGATGGGTATTTAAAGGCAATGTTGTCCATTTTGGAAGACCTGGGATGGGTAAAGGTAATGTTGTCCATTTTGGAAGACCTGGGATGGGTAATTAAAGGTAATGCTGTCCATTTTGGAGGACCTGTGATGGTGGTATTTAAAGGTAATGTTGTCCATTTTGGAAGACCTGGGAAGGGTAATTAAAGGTAATGTTGTCCATTTTGGAGGACCTGGGATGGGTAATTAAAGGTAATGCTGTCCATTTTGGAGGACCTGTGATGGTGGTAATTAAAGGTAATGTTGTCCATTTTGGAAGACCTGGGATGGGTAATTAAAGGTAATGTTGTCCATTTTGGAGGACCTGGGATGGTGATAATTAAAGGTAATGTTGTTCATTTTGGAGGACTTGGGATGGTGGTAATTAAAGGTAATGTTGGCGATCGTTGACGATGTCTGATGATTGTAAAGGTACTGGTGGCAATTTTAGATGATGTGGAGTGATGGTCATTAAAGGTATAACCGGCCATCTTTGAGGATGTGGGGTGATGGCTATTAGGTGTTTTGGAGGTTGTTGAGTGATGGTAATTAAAGGTAATGTTGTCCATTTTGGAGAACCTGGGATGGTGGTAATTAAAGGTAATGTTGTCCATTTTGGAGGACCTGGGATGTTGGTAATTAAAGGTACTGTTGGCAATTTTAGAAGATGTGGGGTGATGGTTATTAAAGGTAATGCTGTCCATTTTGGAGGACCTGTGATGGTGGTAATTACAGGTAATGTTGTCCATTTTGGAAGACCTGGGAAGGGTAATTAAAGGTAATGTTGTCCATTTTGGAGGACCTGGGATGGGTAATTAAAGGTAATGCTGTCCATTTTGGAGGACCTGTGATGGTGGTAATTAAAGGTAATGTTGTCCATTTTGGAAGACCTGGGATGGGTAATTAAAGGTAATGTTGTCCATTTTGGAAGACCTGGGATGGGTAATTAAAGGTAATGTTGTCCATTTTGGAGGACCTGGGATGGGTAATTAAAGGTAATGCTGTCCATTTTGGAGGACCTGTGATGGTGGTAATTAAAGGTAATGTTGTCCATTTTGGAAGACCTGGGAAGGGTAATTAAAGGTAATGTTGTCCATTTTGGAGGACCTGGGATGGGTAATTAAAGGTAATGCTGTCCATTTTGGAGGACCTGTGATGGTGGTAATTAAAGGTAATGTTGTCCATTTTGGAAGACCTGGGATGGGTAATTAAAGGTAATGTTGTCCATTTTGGAGGACCTTTAATTACCATTATCCCAGGTCCTCTAAAATCTACAACATACCTTTAATTGCCACCATCCCAGGTCTTCCAAAATGGACAACATTACCTTTAATTACCACCATCACAGGTACTCCAAAATGGACAACATTACCTTTAATTACCCATCCCAGGTCCTCCAAAATGGACAACATTACCTTTAATTGTTACCATCCCAGGTCTTCCAAAATGGACAACATTACCTTTAATTACCACCATCACAGGTCCTCCAAAATGGACAACATTACCTTTAATTGTTGCCATCCCAGGTCCTCCAAAATGGACAACATTACCTTCAATTACCCATCCCAGGTCCTCAAAAATGGACAACATTACCATTAATTATCCATCCCAGGTCTTCCAAAATCTACAACATTACCTTTAATTACCACCATCCCAGGTCTTCCAAAATTGACAACATTACCTTTAATTACCGTCATCCCAGGTCCTCCAAAATGGACAACATTACCATCATCCCAGGTCCTCCAAAATCTACAACATTACCTTTAATTACCGCCATCCCAGGTCCTCCAAAATGGACAACATTACCTTTAATTACCCATCCCAGGTCCTCCAAAATGGACAGCATTACCTTTAATAACCATCACCCCTCATCTTCTAAAATTGCCAACAGTACCTTTAATTACCAACATCCCAGGTCCTCCAAAATGGACAACATTACCTTTAATTACCACCATCCCAGGTTCTCCAAAATGGACAACATTACCTTTAATTACCATCACTCAACAACCTCCAAAACACCTAATAGCCATCACCCCACATCCTCAAAGATGGCCGGTTATACCTTTAATGACCATCACTCCACATCATCTAAAATTGCCACCAGTACCTTTACAATCATCAGACATCGTCAACGATCGCCAACATTACCTTTAATTACCACCATCCCAAGTCCTCCAAAATGAACAACATTACCTTTAATTATCACCATCCAGGTCCTCCAAAATGGACAACATTACCTTTAATTACCCATCCCAGGTCTTCCAAAATGGACAACATTACCTTTAATTACCACCATCACAGGTCCTCCAAAATGGACAGCATTACCTTTAATTACCCATCCCAGGTCCTCCAAAATGGACAACATTACCTTTAATTACCCTTCCCAGGTCTTCCAAAATGGACAACATTACCTTTAAATACCACCATCACAGGTCCTCCAAAATGGACAGCATTACCTTTAATTACCCATCCCAGGTCTTCCAAAATGGACAACATTACCTTTACCCATCCCAGGTCTTCCAAAATGGACAACATTGCCTTTAATTACCACCATCCCAGGTCCTCCAAAATGGACAACATTACCTTTAATTACCTCATCCTAGGTCCTCCAAAATCTACAACATACCTTTAATTGCCACCATCCCAGGTCCTCATAATGGACATTCAACATTACCTTTAATTGCCACCATCCCAGGTCCTCCAAAATGGACAACATTACCTTTAATTACCATTATCCCAGGTCCTCCAAAATGACAACATTACCTTTAATTACCATTATCCCAGGTCCTCCAAAATCTACAACATACCTTTAATTGCCACCATCCCAGGTCTTCCAAAATGGACAACATTACCTTTAGTTACCACTATCACAGGTCCTCCAAAATGGACAACATACCATTAATTACCCATCCCAGGTTTTCCAAAATGGACAACATTACCTTTAATTTCCCATCCAGGTCTTCCAAAATGGACATTACCTTTAATTACCCATCCCAGGTCTTCCAAAATGGACAACATTACCTTTAATTACCACCATCACAGGTACTCCAAAATGGACAACATTACCTTTAATTACCCATCCCAGGTCCTCCAAAATGGACAACATTACCTTTAATTGTTACCATCCCAGGTCTTCCAAAATGGACAACATTACCTTTAATTACCACCATCACAGGTCCTCCAAAATGGACAACATTACCTTTAATTGTTGCCATCCCAGGTCCTCCAAAATGGACAACATTACCTTTAATTACCCATCCAGGTCCTCCAAAATGGACAACATTACCATTAATTATCCATCCCAGGTCTTCCAAAATCTACAACATTACCTTTAATTACCACCATCCCAGGTCTTCCAAAATTGACAACATTACCTTAATTACCGTCATCCCAGGTCCTCCAAAATGGACAACATTACCATCATCCCAGGTCCTCCAAAATCTACAACTTACCTTTAATTACCGCCATCCCAGGTCCTCCAAAATGGACAACATTACCTTAATTACCCATCCCAGGTCTTCCAAAATGGACAACATTACCTTTAATTACCGCCATCCAGGTCCTCCAAAATGGACAACATTACTTAATTACCACCATCACAGGTCCTCCAAAATGGACAACATTACCTTTAATTACCACCATCCCAGGTCCTCCAAAGTGGACAACATTACCTTTAATTACCACCATCCCAGGTCCTCCAAAATGGACAACATTACCATTAATTACCCATCCCAGGTCTTCCAAAATGGACAACATTACCTTTAATTACCCATCCCAGGTCTTCCAAAATGGACAACATTACCTTTAATTACCACCATCACAGGTCCTCCAAAATGGACAGCATTACCTTTAATTACCCATCCCAGGTCCTCCAAAATGGACAACATTACCTTTAATTACCCTTCCCAGGTCTTCCAAAATGGACAACATTACCTTTAATTACCACCATCACAGGTCCTCCAAAATGGACAGCATTACCTTTAATTACCCATCCCAGGTCCTCCAAAATGGACAACATTACCATTAATTATCCATCCCAGGTCTTCCAAAATCTACAACATTACCTTTAATTACCACCATCCCAGGTCTTCCAAAATTGACAACATTACCTTTAATTACCGTCATCCCAGGTCCTCCAAAATGGACAACATTACCTTTAATTACCGCCATCCCAGGTCCTCCAAAATTGACAACATTACCTTTAATTACCCATCCCAGGTCTTCCAAAATGGACAACATTACCTTTAATTACCGCCATCCCAGGTCCTCCAAAATGGACAACATTACCTTTAATTACCACCATCACAGGTCCTCCAAAATGGACAACATTACCTTTAATTACCACCATCCCAGGTCCTCCAAAGTGGACAACATTACCTTTAATTACCACCATCCCAGGTCCTCCAAAATGGACAACATTACCATTAATTACCCATCCCAGGTCTTCCAAAATGGACAACATTACCTTTAATTACCCATCCCAGGTCTTCCAAAATGGACAACATTACCTTTAATTACCACCATCACAGGTCCTCCAAAATGGACAGCATTACCTTTAATTACCCATCCCAGGTCCTCCAAAATGGACAACATTACCTTTAATTACCCTTCCCAGGTCTTCCAAAATGGACAACATTACCTTTAATTACCACCATCACAGGTCCTCCAAAATGGACAGCATTACCTTTAATTACCCATCCCAGGTCTTCCAAAATGGACAACATTACCTTTACCCATCCCAGGTCTTCCAAAATGGACAACATTGCCTTTAATTACCACCATCCCAGGTCCTCCAAAATGGACAACATTACCTTTAATTACCATCATCCTAGGTCCTCCAAAATCTACAACATACCTTTAATTGCCACCATCCCAGGTCCTCATAATGGACATTCAACATTACCTTTAATTGCCACCATCCCAGGTCCTCCAAAATGGACAACATTACCTTTAATTACCATTATCCCAGGTCCTCCAAAATGGACAACATTACCTTTAATTACCATTATCCCAGGTCCTCCAAAATCTACAACATACCTTTAATTGCCACCATCCCAGGTCTTCCAAAATGGACAACATTACCTTTAATTATCACTATCACAGGTCCTCCAAAATGGACAACATTACCATTAATTACCCATCCCAGGTTTTCCAAAATGGACAACATTACCTTTAATTTCCCATCCCAGGTCTTCCAAAATGGACATTACCTTTAATTACCCATCCCAGGTCTTCCAAAATGTACAACATTACCTTTAATTACCACCATCACAGGTCTTCCAAAATTGACAACATTACCTTTAATTACCGTCATCACAGGTCCTCCAAAATGGACAACATTACCATCATCCCAGGTCCTCCAAAATCTACAACATTACCTTTAATTACCGCCATCCCAGGTCCTCCAAAATGGACAACATTACCTTTAATTACCCATCCCAGGTCTTCCAAAATGGACAACATTACCTTTAATTACCATCATCCCAGGTCCTCCAAAATCTACAACATACCTTTAATTGCCACCATCCCAGGTCCTCCAAAATGGACAACATTACCTTTAATTACCTCCATCCCAGGTCCTCCAAAATGGACAACATTACCTTTAATTACCATCATCCCAGGTCCTCCAAAATCTACAACATGCCTTTAATTGCCACCATCCCAGGTCCTCCAAAATGGACAACATTACCTTTAATTACCACCATCACAGGTCCTCCAAAATGGACAACATTACCTTTAATTGTTACCATCCCAGGTCCTCCAAAATGGACAACATTACCTTTAATTACCACCATCCCAGGTCCTACAATTTTGACACAATTTCCATTAATTGCCACAATCCCAGGTCCTCTAAAATGGACAACATAACCTTTAATTATTACCTTCCCAGGTCCTCCAAAATGGACAACATTACCTTTAATTACCACCATCCCAGGTCCTCCAAAATGGACAACATTACCTTTAGTTACCCATCCCAGGTCTTCCAAAATTGACAACATTACCTTTAATTACCTCCATCCCAGGTCCTCCAAAATAGACAACATTACCTTTAAATAACTTCATCCCAGGTCCTCCAAAATGGACAACATTACCTTTAATTACCATTATCCCAGGTCCTCCAAAATGGACAACATTACCTTTAATTACCATTATCCCAGGTCCTCCAAAATGGACAACATTACCTTTAATTACCATTATCCCAGGTCCTCCAAAATCTACAACATACCTTTAATTGCCACCATCCCAGGTCTTCCAAAATGGACAACATTACCTTTAATTACCACTATCACAGGTCCTCCAAAATGGACAACATTACCATTAATTACCCATCCCAGGTTTTCCAAAATGGACAACATTACCTTTAATTTCCCATCCCAGGTCTTCCAAAATGGACATTACCTTTAATTACCCATCCCAGGTCTTCCAAAATGTACAACATTACCTTTAATTACCACCATCCCAGGTCCTCCAAAATGGACAACATTACCTTTAATTATTACCATCCCAGGTCATCCAAAATGGACAACATTACCTTTAATTACCATCATCCCAGGTCCTCCAAAATCTACAACATTACCTTTAATTGCCACCATCCCAGGTCCTCCAAAATGGACAACATAACCTTTAATTGTTACCATCCCAGGTCTTCCAAAATGGACAACATTACCTTTAATTACCCATCCAAGGTCCTCCAAAATGGACAACATTACCTTTAATTGTTACCATCCTAGGTCTTCCAAAATGGACAACATTACCTTTAATTGCCACCATCCCAGGTCCTCCAAAATGGACAACATAACCTTTAATTATTACCATCCCAGGTCCTTCAAAATGGACAACATTACGTTTAATTACCGTCACCCCACATCCTCCGAAATGGACAACATTACCTTAATTACCACCATCCCAGGTCCTCCAAAATGGACAACATTACCTTTAATTACCATTATCCCAGGTCCTCCAAAATCTACAACATACCTTTAATTGCCACCATCCCAGGTCTTCCAAAATGGACAACATTACCTTTAATTACCACTATCACAGGTCCTCCAAAATGGACAACATTACCATTAATTACCCATCCCAGGTTTTCCAAAATGGACAACATTACCTTTAATTTCCCATCCCAGGTCTTCCAAAATGGACATTACCTTTAATTACCCATCCCAGGTCTTCCAAAATGTACAACATTACCTTTAATCACCACCATCCCAGGTCCTCCAAAATGGACAACATTACCTTTAATTATTACCATCCCAGGTCATCCAAAATGGACAACATTACCTTTAATTACCATCATCCCAGGTCCTCCAAAATATACAACATTACCTTTAATTGCCACCATCCCAGGTCCTCCAAAATGGACAACATAACCTTTAATTGTTACCATCCCAGGTCTTCCAAAATGGACAACATTAACTTTAATTACCCATCCAAGGTCCTCCAAAATGGACAACATTACCTTTAATTGTTACCATCCCAGGTCTTCCAAAATGGACAACATTACCTTTAATTGCCACCATCCCAGGTCCTCCAAAATGGACAACATAACCTTTAATTATTACCATCCCAGGTCCTCTAAAATGGACAACATTACGTTTAATTACCGTCACCCCACATCCTCCGAAATGGACAACATTACCTTAATTACCACCATCCCAGGTCCTCCAAAATGGACAACAGTAACTTTAATAATCATCATCATGTGTTATCCAAGATCGCTCTATAACTGAACCTTTAATAACCACTACCCTACGTTTTCTCAAGAATGCCAACTGTAATTTTAATCACCACCACCTCACCTCACATCCTCTCAAGATGGCCAAGAGTACCTTTAATAAACATCACTCTACGACATATAGAATTGCCAACTGTGAATTTAATGACCATCACCCCACGTCGTCCAATATTGCGAACTGTAAATTTAATGACCATAACCCCACGTCGTCCAATATTGCGAACTGTACATTTAATGATCATCTCCCCACCTCATCCAAGATCGCCAACTGCACTCTGAGTAATGATCACCAAATGTCATTCAAGATCACCAAAAGTACCTTTAAAAGCCATCACACTGAAATGACGATCACTGAAAATTGCCAACAGCACGTTTAATGTAATAATAATAATTTGTCCATGGCCTCCAAGGGAACCTTTAATAACCATCCCACCATGTCATCCAAGATTGCCAACAGTACATTAGTTAAACAATTACCACAATACCTCTAATAATCGTTACCCAACATTGTCAACAATACCTTTAGTAACCATTACCCAATGCCATCCGAGATTGACAACTGTACGTTTAATAACATTAACCCACATCATCCAAAATTGCTAATGGTACGTTTAAAGGGAAAGTGACACAACCAAACCATCTGTATTATTGAGAGTTTTGAAAAACTTGTACATTTAATAACCATTACCCAACTTCATCTGAGATTGCCAATAGCACATTTAATAACCATAACCACATGTTCTCCAAGATTACCAAGGACACGTTGCCCAAGATTGGCAACAGTACCTTTTATAAACATTTCCCTGCAAACTATAAATTTAATGACCATCTAATAACAACGACCAAACATTCTCCAAGATTGCAAATGGTACGTTTAATAGCCATCGCCCCATTATGTTCCAAATCACCATCTATACCTTTAATAACCATCAGCCCACATCCTCCAAGACATCTAATAGCCATCCCCCAACAATGTCCAAGATCACCATCTGTACCTTTAGTAACCATCACCCAAATCCTGCATGATTCCTCTATGGTACATTTAATAGCCATCCAGCAATGATGTCCACTATCACCATCTATACCTTTAATAACCATCGGCCCACATCCTCCAGGATTGCCAACTGCAGGGTAGGTATTTTATATGGAAAGGAAGCTTTGGAGTGCAGTTGGGGTCACTGGGGTCAAGGTCACTGTTACTGAAAATAGTTTCCTCTCAATAACCTAAGTAAGGAATGAGATATTAGAATGAAAATTGCTGTGTAGGTAGCTGATACCAAAAAGAAGTTTGGGATTGCATTTGGGATTGCATTTGGGATTGCATTTATTTGGGATTGCATTTGGGATTGCATTTGGGGTTGCTGGGGTCAACATCTCGGTCATTGTTACTAAAAAATAGAAAAACATTTTCTGCTCCATTACTTTAATTTGGAATGAGGTATTGGAACAAACCTTGCTAAATAGGTACCTTATATGTAAAGGAAGCTTAGGATTGTATTTGGGGTCATTGAGGTCAAGTTCAAGGTCACTGCTACTAAAAATGGAAAAATGTTTTCTGCTCTGAATACCCGGTTTTCGTGGAATTTCCATGTTTCATTTTAAATAGTATCCCAGTCCTTCGTCACTGCTCTATATGTTGTTAAACACACTGTAGAGTGTGCCAGTACTTCTTTACCACTCTATACACTCTTAAATACACCAGTATAGTGTGCCAGTCCTTCTTTACCATTCTATACATTTTTAGCTCACCTGAGCCAAGGCTCACAGGTGAACTATTTGGATCACTCTTCGTCCGTCCGTCATTGTTGTAGTCGTCCGTCCTCGTCGTTAACTTTTAACTCGTAAGACGATAGGGCCTTCATTTTTCATCTGATCTTTTACCAAACTTTAACAAATTGTTAATATCAATGAAAGCTCAGACAAGTTAAAAAACCAGCCAGATCGGACCAGTAACAGCGGAGTTATGGTCCCTTGACATTTTTTACTTTAAATTTCTTGTCGATACTTCTCCTAAATGGCTTGTTGGTTTTCTACAAAATTTGGCATGAAGCCTCAATATGATGTCTAGTTGTGCATAGCGCAGTATATCAATTTAATCTTGGACAAGTTTAAAAAACGAGCTAGATCTTGTTAGACAGTTAGGGCCCTTGATTTGTTGAAAAATGCTGTATTGTATTTTCCTTTGTTAAATCTGTAGTTACTTCAGGCCAAAAATAAAATTATGTTTGTTTCCCCTTCCCGACCCATGCAAAAAAGGGTTGGGTAGGTAGGTAGGTAAAATATTTTTTTTATTTCATTTCTTTTATTTGAGATCAAAACTGGAATACATGCTACCTATAAGACACATTTAAGACAAAACAAAAAAAACAAAAAAAAGAATTTTTTTTTTTGCCAGTGTCGAAAAAATAATTCGGGTCGCGGCAATTTCGGTGGGTCGGTCGGGAAGGGGAAACAAACATAATTTTATTTTTGGCCTCATTTATGCGACACTTTTCGTCCATCGTCCGTCTGTCCATCTGTCTGTTAGCAATTTTATAAAATCGACATCTGCTCTGTAACCGCTTGAAGGGTTTTGATGAAACTTCATGACAATGTTACTTGAGAGGGCCCCTCTCAGATTTTTGTTTTTGGTGGCCGCCAGTCATCCAAGATGGCCGCCATGGCTAAACTAGGTCAAATTTAAGGAAATTTCAAACGACATCTCCGAAACCACTTATTCCATTCTTGTGAAATATCATATACATGTTCCTTGGGTTAGCCTCTATCAAGTTTGTGTTTTTCGTTACCGTCAAATAATCAACATGGCCGCCACGGCGACCCAAAGTTTACATAAGAGTTATATAGGAAAAGGTTAAAAATTACATCTTTTCTGAAACCTCTAGGAGGATATTGAAGAAACTTAATCACCACGATATTTGGGATAGTCCCTCTCAGATTTGTGTTTTTCACGGCTGCCAGTCATCCAAGATGGCCACCATGGCTAAAACCAGGTCAAATTTAAGTAAATTTCAAACGACATCTCCGAAACCTCTGATGCCATTCTACTGAAATATTATATACATGTTCCATTTGGTTGGCCTCTATTAAGTTTGTGTTTTTTGTTATCGTCGAATAATCAAAATGGCCGCCACGGCGACCCAAAATTTACATAGTGTTATATAGGAAAAGTTTAAAAATGACATCTTCTCTGAAACCGCTTGAAGGATTTTGATGAAACTTAATTACAATGATATTTTGGATAGTCCCTCTCAGATTTTTGTTTTTCATGGCCGCCAGTCATCCAAGATGGCCACCATGGCTAAAACTAGGTGAAATTTAAGGAAATTTCAAACGACATCTCCTAAACCACTTATTCCATTCTCGTAAAATATCATGTACATGTTCCTTTGGTTAGCCTCTATCAAGTTTGTGTTTTTCGTTATCGTCAAATAATTAAAATGGCCTCCACGGCGACCCAAAGTTTACATAGAGTTATATAGGAAAAGGTTGAAAATGACATTTTCTCTGAAAACCGCTTGAAGGATTTTGATGAAACTTAATCACCATGATATTTGGGATAGTCCCTCTCAGATTTGTGTTTTTCGCGGCTGCCTGTCATCCAAGATGGCAGTCATGTCTAAAACTAGGTCAAATTTAAGGAAATTTCAAACAACATGTCCTCCGAAAACACTTATTCCATTCTTGTCAAATATCATAAACATGTTCCTTGGTTTGGCCTCTATCAAGTTTGTGTTTTTCGTCATTGTCGAATAATCAAAATGGCCACGGTCACGTCAACCCAAAGTTTACATAGAGTTATATAGGAAAAGGCTAAAAATGACATCTACTCTGAAACCGGTTGAAGGATTTTGATGAAACTTAATCACAATGATCTTTGGGATAGTTCTCCTCAGATTTATGTTTTTCGCGGCCGTCAGTCATCCTGTACTACTATATACATTGTTAAATACAATGTACAATGTGCCAGTCCTTCTTTACCACTCTATATGCTCTTCAATACATTGGACAATGTGCCAGTCCTTCTTCATGACTATGTTCTTAGATACAATGTGCAGTGTGCCAGTCCATCTTCACCACTGAATATCTTCTTAAATACATCCTTAAATACACCACTAAAGTCCTTCATCTTTCTATACATTCCTAAATACATTGTACAGTGTGCCAGTTCTTCACCACTATATATAATTAAAAACTGTACAGTGTGCCAGTCCTTCTTCACCACTCTATACATTCTTAAATACATTGTACAGTGTGCCAGTTATTCACCTCTCTATATATAATTAAAAACAGTGTACAGTGTGCCAGTCCTTCTTCAACACTCTGAGCCCCGTGTGGTTCCCGAGGGCCCCCGTTTGGTCACGGGGCAAAGAATAGGGCCACTGCAGAGCCCTTTGGAGGGGTAGGCAGTGGGGTAGAATCCCCCCAAATTCATGTTCATTTTATCATTTTTTGTTCATGTTCATTAAAGGTCTTCATCATGATCCCTGCATTGTTTCAGGTGCTATCTCGCTCGCATCAAAAGAGCAGTGGCAGAAAAACAATAACATGGCTCCAGCGTAAATGGAGTTTCTACGATAGAATTTGCAGCAACTCTGCAGTTCAGGGTGAGAAGGTTCTAGGCCCATTTTTCATATTTTATCTCTATGTACATGGAAGTTGAGCCTGGCATGTTCATGCCTGTTAGGCGCCATATAACCTTTTCATGTGTTGGTGCGCCTTAAAACTCCAATTCAGTTCAACACTCTGTACAATCTTTAAATACATTTTGCAGAGTGCCAGTCCTTTTTCACCATTCTAGAGGGCTGGCGTGGCGCAGTCGGTAGCGCGGCGGATTTGTAACTGGAGGCCCCGGGTTCAATCCTTCGTGGTGCCACTGAGCTCCGTCGGTGTGTTCTTGGGCAAGACATTTTTCCTTAGCCTCGTCATTCGGATGGGGACGTAAACCGGGCGGTCCAGTGTATCGGTCTATCCTCCGAGCACGTAAAAGAACCATAGGAATCTATTCGATAATAAGAGTAGGGCAGGTTCCCGATTACCTATGTATCCTTCCCCGATCTGGGGCGGCTCTAAATAACCTATACTGTGTTGATGAGCCGTTAAACAACATTCAATTCAATTCTTCACCATTCTATACATTTTTAAATACATTGTACAGTGTGCCAGTTCTGCACCACTCTATATATAATTAAAAACATTGTTCAGAGTGCCAGTCCTTCTTCACCACGCTGTACCATCTATAAATACATTATACAGTGTGCCAGTCCTTCACCATTCTCTAATTATGCCCCACCACGAAAGTGGTGCGGGCATAGAGTGTTACCTTTGTCCGTCCGAATTTTCGTCATGTCGTCCGTACGTCAAGTTTTTACACTCAAGTTGTTTATTAAGTCCATTTCTCAGATACCAAAAGCCTTACAGTTTTCAAACTCTTAAACACTCTGTAAGCACTTTCATTTCTTTCAAGAGAATGGCAGAGTGAATTTTGGTGAGAATGACAGCGAGATGTGCTGTGAATCCCAGTGAGGTGTGATAAGGATGGCAGTGTGATGTAATGGGAATGGAAGAGTGTGATGGGATGGAAATGGCAGAGTGTGATGTGATGGGAATGGCAGAGTGTGATGTAATGGGTGTTGCAGAGTGTGATTTGATGGGAATGGCAGAGTGTGATGTGATGGGTGTGGCAGAGTGTGATGTGATGGGTGTGGCAGTGTGATGTGATGGGTGTGGCAGTGGGATGTGATGGGTGTGGCAGAGTGTGATGTGATGGGTGTGGCAGTGTGTGATGTGATGTGAATGGCAGAGTATGATGTGATGTGTGGCAGAGTGTGATGTGCTGGGTGTGGCAGAGTGTGATGTGATGGTGTGGCAGAGTGTGATGTGATGGGTGTGGCAGAGTGTGATGTGATGGGAGTGGCAGAGTGTGATGTGATGGAAGTGGCAGAGTGATGTGATTGGTGTGGCAGAGTGTGATGTGATGGGTGTGGCAGAGTGTGATGTGATGGGTGTGGCACAGTGTGATGTGATGGGTGTGGCACAGTGTGATGTGATGGGTGTGGCACAGTGTGATGGAATGGGTGTGGCAGTGTGTGATGGGACGGGAGTGGCAGAGTGTGATGGGACGGGAGTGGCAGAGTGTGATGGGATTGGTTTGGCAGAGAGTGATGTGATGGGTGTGGCAGAGAGTGATGTGATGGGTGTGGCAGAAAGTGATGTGATGGGTGTGGCAGAGAGTGATGTGATGGGTGTGGCAGAGAGTGATGGGATGGGTGTGGCAGAGTGTGATGTGATGGGTGTGGCAGAGTGTGATGTAATGGAATGGCTGTGTGATGTGATGGGAATTGCAGATTGTGGTCTGATGGGAGCGGAAAAGTGTGATGTGGTGCGAATGGTAGAGTGGGATGTGATGGGAATGGCAGAGTGTGGTGTGATGGGAATGGCAGTGTGTGGTGTGATGGGAATAGCAGTGTGTGATGATCTTGTACGATGTTGAGGAATGGTTAATAAAGGTATTGTTTGTGATCTTGGAGGATGTAGAATGAGGATTATTTATGTACTGTATGTCATATTGGATTACATAGGGTGACAGTTATTAAAGGTACAGTTGGCAATCTATATGTGCAGTTGGCAATCTTGGATGAGATAGGGTGACAGTTATTAAATGTATAGCTGGCAATCTTGGATTACATAGGGTGAGTTATAAATGTACAGTTGGCGATCTTGGATGACATAGTGTGACAGTTATTAAAGGTACAGTTGGCAATCTTGGATGACATAGGGTAACAGTTATTAAAAGTACAGTTGGCAATCTATATGTGCAGTTGGCGATCTTGGATGAAATAGGGTGATAGTTATTAAAGGTGAAATCTGGGAGGACATACGGCTATGGTTTTTCAATGTACCGTGGTGGATCTTGTACAACATCCGGTGATGGCTATTAAATGTACAGTTGGCAATCTTGGATTACGTAGGGTGATGGCTATTAAATGTCCTGATGGCTATCTTGTACGACATAAGGTGATGGTTATTAAATGTACTTTTGACATTCTTTGATGAAATGCATGTTTGGTTATCTTGAACGAAGTAAGTGTGATGGTTTTGAAATGTACTACTGGCAATCATCAAGGATATTAATTTGTAATGGCATTGTTCGGGAAAGGACGATGTGGGGTGAAGGTTATCAGATGTAATGTTGGTGACAATGTGTGATGTGATGGGAACAGCATAGTGTGATGTGATGGGGATGGCATAGTGTGATGTGATGGGAATGGCAGGGTGTGATGGGATGGGAATAGCATAGTGTGATATGATGGGAATGGCAGTATGTGTTGTGAAGAGAATAGCAGAGTGTGATGTGATGGGAATGACAGAGTGTGATATGATGAGAATGGCAGAGTGCGATGTGATGGGAATGGCAGAGTGCGATGTGATGGGAATGGCAGAGTGCGATGTGATGGGAATGGCAGGGTGGGATGTGATGTGAATGGCAGAGTGTGATGTGATGAAAATGGCATAGTGCGATGTGATGCGAATTGCAGGGTGTGATGTGGTGCAAATGGTAGAGTGTGATGTGATGCGAATGGCAATGTGTGATGTGATGGGAATGGCAAAGTGTGATGTGGTGTGAATGGTAGAGTGTGATGTGATGTGAATGGCAAAGTGTGATGTGGTGCGAATGGTAGAGTGTGATGTGGTGCGAATGGTAGAGTGTGATGTGATGCTAATGGCAAAGTGTGATGTGATGGGAATGGCAAAGTGTGATGTGGTGCGAATGGTAGAGTGTGATGTGATGCGAATGGCGAAGTGTGATGTGATGCGAATGGCAAAGTTTGATGTGGTGCGAATGGTAGAGTGTGATGTGATGCGAATGGCAAAGTGTGATGTGATGGGAATGGCAGAGTGTGATGTGATGGGAATGGGAGTGTGTGATGCTGTGGTGAGGATGATTGAGCATAGTATGGTATGACAGATTGTGGTATCATGAGTATGATATTGTGTAAACTGATGAGTATGTTAGACTATGGTATGGTCTGTATGCTAGAGACTGGCATGTTGAGTATAGTAAAGCGCTTTGCTGTACTCATCATGCCTTGCTCTATCATACTGATCATGCCATGCTCTCCATAAGGTAGTGCATGATATAATGGTTATGGCAGAGCGCTATGCCATGATCATCCTATCTTGCTCTACCAAACTCATCAGACTACACACCGTCATTCTCATCATAGTACACTGGTTCTATTCATACTACACTCTATCATTCTCATCATATCACACCATGTCATTCTCATCACATTACACTTTGACATTCCCGTCACATCACACTCTGTCATTCCCATCACATCACACTCTGCCATTCCCCTCACATCACACTCTTTCATTCCATCACACACACTGCCATTCCCATCACATCACACTCTGATATTACCATCACATCACACTCTGTCATTCCCATCACATCACACTCTGCCATTCCCCTCACATCACACTCTGACATTCCCATCACTTCACACTCTGCCATTCACATCATATCACACTCTTCCATTCATATCACATCACACTCTGCCATTCCCATCACATCACACACTGCCATTCCCTTCACATCACACTCTACCATCCACATCATATCACACTCTGACATTCCCATCACATCACACTCTGCCATTCCCATCACATCACACTCTGTCCTTCCCATCACATCACACTCTGCCATTCACATCACATCACAATCTGCCATTCCCATCGCATCACACTCTTTCTTCCCATCTCATCACACTCTGCCATTCACATCACATCACAATCTGCCATTCCCGTCACACCACACTCTGCCATTCCCTTCACATCACAATCTCACATTCCCATCACATCCCACTCTGCCATTCCCATCACATCACACTCTGCCATTCACATCACATCCATCTCTGCCATTCTCATCACATCAAACTCTTCCATTCCCATCACACCACACTCTGCCATTCACATAACACCACACTCTGCCATTCCCATCACACCACACTCTGCCATTCCCATCACACCACACTCTTCCATTCCCATCACACCACACTCTGCCATTCACATAACACCACACTCTGCCATTCCCATCACACCACACTATGCCATTCCCTTCACATCACACTTTGCCATTCCCATCACATCACAATCTGCCATTCCCATTGCATCACACTCTGTCATTCCAATCACACCACACTCGGCCATTCCCATCACACCACACTCTGCCATTCCTTTCACATCACAATCTGACATTCCCATCGCATCCCACTCTGCCATTCCAATTGCATCACACTCTGCCATTCACATAACACCACACTCTGCCATTCCCTTCACATCACACTCTGTCATTTCCATCAATTACACTCTGCCATTGCCATCATGTCACACACTGCCATTCCCATCACATCACTCTCTGTCATTTCCATCAAACACACTCTGTCATTTTCATCACATCACACTCTGCCACTCCCATCACATCACACAATGCCATTCCCATCACATCAGATTCTGTCATTACCATCATATTACACTCTGCCATTCTCATCACATCACACTTTGCCATTCCACATCACAATCTGTCAATACCATCATAGTACACTCTGCCATTCCCATCACATCACACTCTGCCATTCCACATCACAATCTGCCATTACCATCACATCACACCCTGTCATTCACATCTCATCACATCCTGCCATGCACATCACACCATACTCTGCCATTCACATCACATTACACTCTGCCATTCCCATCACATCACACCCTGCCATTCCCATCTCATCACACCTTGCCATTCCCATCTAATCACAACCTGCCAATTTGCACATCACATCTCACTCTGCAATTCCCATCACATTACACTCTGCCATTCACATCACATCACACTCTGCCATTCACATCACATTACACTCTGCCATTCCCATCACATCACACCCTGCCATTCACATCTCATCTCACCCAGCCATGCACATCACATCACACTCTGCCATTCACATCACATCAAACTCTGCCATTCCCATCACATCACTCTCTGCCATTCACATCTCATCTCAGATCAGTATGATAGAGCAAGGCATGATGAGTACAGCAAAGCGCTTTACTATACTCAACAAGCCAGTCTTTACCATACAGACTATACCATAGTCTAACATACTCATCAGTTTACACAATATCATACTCATGATACCACAATCTGTCATACCATACTATGCTCAATCATCCTCACCAAAGCATGCTCTGCCACTCACCAAAGCATCACACACTCCCATTCCCATCACATTACACTCTGCCATTCCCATCACATCACACTTTGCCATTCGCATCACATCACACTCTGCCATTCCAATCACATCACGTTATGCCATTCCCGTCATATCATGCTTGCCATTTCCATCAAATCAGGCTCTGCCATTTCCATCAAATCACGCTCTGCCATTCCCATCACATCGCACTGTGCAACTCCCACCACATCACACTCTGCCATTCCCACCATATCACAGTCTGTCATTCCCATCCGATCACACTCTGCCATCCCTATCACATCACACTCTGCTGTTCCAATCACATCACACATTGTCACCAACATTACATCTGATAACCTTCACCCCACATCGTCCTATCCCAAACAATGCCATTACAAATTAACATCCTTAATGATTGCCAATAGTACATTTCATAACCATCACCCCTACTTCGTTCAAGATAACCAAACGTGCATTTCATCAAAGAATGTCAAAAGTACATTTAATAACCATCACCTTATGTCGTCCAAGATAGCCATCAGTACATTTAATAGCCATCACCAGATGTTTTACAAGATCCACATTTACTGTTACGGTACATTGAATAACCACAGCCCCATATCCTCCAAGATTGCACCTTTAATTATCACCCTATGCCATCCAAGATTGCCAACTGTACATTTAATAACTGTCACCATATGTAATCCAAGATGACATACAGTACATTAATAATCCTCATTCTATAATCCTCCAAGATCACAAACAGTACCTTTATTAACCATTCCTCAACATCGTACAAGATCACCAACTGTACATTTAATAACCACTACCACACATCCTCTCAAGGTTGCCAGCAGTACCTTTAATAAATAACACCCCCACATCATACAAAATAACACCCCACAAAATTAGTGGACTTTTAATGGCCATCACCCCACATCAGCCAAGATTGCAAACAATACCTTTAATAACCATTACCCTAAATTGTCGAAAATTGCCAGCTTTAAATTCATTGATCATCATCCCATAATGTCCAAAATTCCCACTGTAAATGTATTGACCATTACCTCATGTCATCAAATTTTAACAACAGTACCTTTAATATCCATCACTCCAAGATGCCCAATTGAACGTTTAAAAACCATCACCGCACATCGTCTAAGATCACCAAGTGAATTCTGATAACTATCACCCATGTTCTCCAAGATTGCCAACAATATCTTTAATATACTTTACCCTCTTCATATAAGATTGCCAATAGTACCTTTAATAACTAACCCACTTCATCAAAGATTCCCAACCGTACCTTTAATAACTACCCCACTTCATCCAAGATCATCAACTGTGCATTTAATAACCACCAACCCATGTCTCCTCAAGACTGCCAATAATGCCTTTAATAACCATACCCCATAACCTCTGAAGATTGTCAAGGGTGGGTTTAATAACTGCCACCCCACGTCATCCAATATCGCCAATATACCTTTAATAAGCATCACCCTAGTCCCCAATTAAACAGGTATCGGTACCATTCCCAAAAGGGTGAAAAAATCAAAGGTAAAAGACTGCCAACGTTACCTTTAATGACCACCACCACACGTCGTTCAAGATCTCCAACAAATACTTTTAATAACCATCATCCTATGTCATTCATTTCAACATGGCCAACTGTAAATTTTGTAAACCTCACTTGATATTGTCAGAGATCGCCAGCAGTACCTTTAAAGAAACTAACCCGCCAAATAACGGCAAAATTACACTACAAAACTGTTTGTCAAAACTCTGTCCAGGTGTTTTGGTCATATAATAATGTATATGTGCCGATTAAAAGCATAGGTGAATTCACGGCTTATTCCAAAAACGTGATTGAAATGTCCAAACTGAATTTTGAGTTGGTATCTCTTAATTCGACGCTCCAGTTTTGGGGTTTGTCCTGGCTGGTTAAAACTGTTTATATTGTTTCTATAGAGTTTGGATTCTCAAAATTTGTAAGTTATATATATATATATATACCTCATCGTCAGCAGGTTTAGAAACGGTGAACATATGTTGTAAAATGTGGCTGTTGTTGGCGGGATAGCTACTTAAATGACCATTGCCCTATGTCATTCATTATGGCCAACAGTATATTTAATAACCCTCACTTCACATTTTCTGAGATCGCCAACAGTACTTATCGCCCCATTTCATTCAGTATGGTCAACGTTACATTTAATATTCATCATCCCATATCCTCAAAGATTGCCTGTACCTTTAATGACCATCATCCCACATCATCTAAAACTGCCAACAGTACTTTTAATTACCCACATCCAAGGTCCTCCAAAATGGACAACATTACCTTTAATTACCATCACCCCACATCCTCCAAGACATCTAATAACCATCACCCCACATCCTCCAAAATGGATGACAATACTTTTAATAATCATCATCATGCGTAATCCAAGATCTCAAACTGAACCTTCAACAACCACCTCTCTACGTTTTCTCAAGAAGGCCAACTGTAATTTTAATAACCACCACCTCACCATCACTCTACGACATACAATTGCCAACTGCAAATTTAATGACCATCTCCCCACATCGTCCAAAATTGCGAACTGTAAATTAATGATCATCACCCCACCTCATCCAAGATCGCCAACTGCACTCTCAGTAATGATCACCAAATGTCATTCAAGATCACCAAATTAATATGGACATCAATAGCATTATTGAACTCCTTTACTAACTTGAAGCTGTAACAACACAGTCAGTGAGATTGTTACAACCATTGAATCTATGACTGAAGAACCTTAAACTGCGGCAAGTTTGCAGTTTCACTATGTTGGAAGAGTAACTTTGCATAGTTGTCTCTGTTTTAATTGGAAGAACTTGCTGCAATCTACACCTTCCATGTTGCTGATGATACAATGGTTTCTATCATATCAGATATCGCCTCTGTGCAAAGCAACATGCTTTATGCACTACAACAGTACTGCAGTAAAGTGGACATTCTGACCCAATCGACAAACGTTCTCTAATCCGATTGGTTGACGTTCGTACATTTGCGAGTATTAAATTAGCTAAATGTCAATGAAATGTGTTAGAAACGGGTTAACAGGTATTGCAATTTTGACTTTTGCTACATATATCAGTCGGTTAACGGTCGTATAATGAAATTTTTATTTTTGCGAGATTACATTACTCGTTTAACGGTCGCGTGATTACATTGCTCGTTTAACGGTCGCAAATCAAGTTTAATGTCTCAGCTTTCGCGTTGCCATTAAACAAAAATGTGTGAAATTAACTATTGATACCATCGCAATTTTGATACTCTACATTGTAAAAAATGTTCTGCTATACACTGTAATATATACCTATGGGAAAATAAGAAAGGCAAATGTTTAGAGCCAGTATTAAACTGGTACAAGGTACAAGTTCATTTAACCCTTAACCCGTTACATATATATATAATGTACTGTTCTTACTTTGAATTAAGACCACATTGAATCCATTTATGTGACAAAGGGTCGAGCTATAAAAACGAAGTTTGTGGGGTATATAGGAGTGAGCTTGTCGGTCTGTCTCTGTCTGTCTGTGTCCGTCGGTCGGTCTGTTGGTTTCCGAATGATAACTCATGAAAGAGTTGACAGATTTAAACAATTTTTAGCTCTACTGGCCAAGGGCCAGCAGAGCTTATGGGATGGTGTGTTGTCCGTTGTCCGTCGTCCGTTAACTTTTGCTTGTGTACACTCTAGAGGCCACATTTCTGATGCAATCATCATGAAACTTTGTCAGAATGTTTGTCTCAATGAAATCTCGGTCAAGTTCGAAAATCGATAGATCGGGGGCATATTGTTTTTGGTCCGTCTGCGCTGTATCTGCGTGTCTGCATGTCTGTCCTGAACTTTAACATTGCCTGTAACCTTTGATCCATTCAGCTACAGGCTTCACATTTGGTATACATATTCTATTAGTCAATGGCGTTCACATGGCAGCATGCCAAAAGACCTTGACCTTCACCATGACCTTGAAAATGACATTGAAATCTTCATTTTGATAAATCATTAAAACTTCTGATCCATTTAACCTATATACGCCATAATTCATATACATATTCTACTAGTCAATGACTTTCACATGGCATCATGCAAAATGACATTGACCTTCACCTTGACCTTGAAAATGACATTGAACTTCGTGTGGTTAAAGCTGAAATCGGGGACATAGTGTTTCAAAAACACATTTTGTTGTTTGTTGAAATGTAAAAAAGCTAGACAGAACTAGTCATTTTAATCATCTGCTTATTTGTTAAGTTCCATAGCTCTAGATGTTAAATTATTTCCTCCAAATTTTAAAATAAAATACACTAGACAAATGTAAAAGATGTTGATACCCTTTAATTACTCATTTAAACCCTTTCCCTCATTAAAGCATCTCCTACTTCTCTGCAATAGACATATTTTAAACCATTCTGGGAAAAGGAAAACTTGTTAACCCTTTCCTATACAGACGACTTTTGACGCGTCTGCAGCAGATGCCTTTTAAACACATTGTGGGAAAAGGAGAAATTGCTCATAACCCTTTCCCACAATGTTTTCTACTCTGTCAGAAATTTTAACTCATTTGTTCCAGTATTGATTTATTTTCTTCAGACATTTTCAATTTGGAAGAGTCTAAAAATTGCATATCAGGAAAAGGGTTAATATTGAACAATTTCTAGTTTTACCACTATGCTTTCTTCCCTCTTAAGTATTTATTAAGAATGTCAAGTCTTTTCTATTAAATGTTTCATTTTGGCAGTCCAGAAGTTGCAAACAGTTAATAGAAAATACTTTAAAAGCAAGCGGGCTCGACAAAAATTCACTATTTCATTTGGAAAAAAATTCTTCTTTTGTATTAAAGGGATTATATAATATATACAAGGAAATCTTGGATGGAGCAAAAATGATCATCATACTTGATTTCAGAAAAAAGCATGATTGCAAGGCAGACATTGCTTTCTACAAACAACTTGAGCTGATCTTGTAGTCATAAAACAGTTTATTCTGCATGCTCAGTAACAATCTCTGTGCTCTGTGCCCATGACACAAGCAGCGCAAGCAGGACTCAAACTCTGGATGCCTGAGTGCTAATCCAATGCCTTAACCACTCAGCCACAGAGGACCCTCACACAAGTTTTATAACCTCTGGGCCTGATCTCACGGCGTTTCCAAAGAAGCTTATATGAAATGGTGGTATAAGGTTAATATTCTCCAGAGAAGAATGGAAGAACCAGACAAAAAAGACACGTGAAAGTTTAACTGTGAGACTGAATCAAAAACATCGTTGGAAACAATTTATCCTTTTCCCACAATGTTTACAAGACATCTGCTGTAGAAGAAACCATTTCCAACATGCAAGAAATCTGCAGCAGACGACTTCGAAAACATGTAGACAAAGTTGAATATATTATAATTATTTAAATAAAGTTGAAAACATTGTGACAAAAGAAGAAATTGCTCAGAATGTTTTCAAAAGTTGTCTGCTGCTCATGGAAAGGGTGACCTGGGCACTACATCATCATTCATAATACGATCCCCAAAACCCTGAGCTCTCCAACAAAGCCACCAGTGCTCCCATTCTCAGTTATTGTGACGGGAGAGGAAAATGGCAGCCTTGTAAGAAGTCTCTGCCACAGAGAATACGGTTGCGAGGTTAAGAGTAATCATGGATTTAGACAATATAGCAGTTTTAGCAATTCACAAAAGCTTGTAAGCTAACCATGTTAAATAAACAAATTAACCATTTCCCAGATACAGACAACTTTTGACATGTCTGTATCAAACGACTTCTGAAAACAGTGTGGGAAAATGGGAAATTGCTTATAAAAAGCAATTTCTCCTGTTCACACTATGTTTTCTATTCAATATTCTACTATTATACTTTCATTTGTCCAGATTTTCTACTTTTTTTCATGAGAGACTTTCAATTTGAAAGAGGCTATACATGACATGTCAGGGAAATGGTTAAGAAAGTGGTGACTTAAGTTAATCGACAATATTCCAAGACTCAGTACTGGCCCAAATCTTTCCTCTGAAAACAGACAACAAGTTTGAATGATTTTGTGGGAAAAGAAGCAACTCATTTTAACTAGCATTTGCTTCTCTTTCCCAAATCTTCCACACCTTTACAATATGCTAGAGCAAAAGCATTTTCCAAGTACATCTGTGTTTCTTGCAGGCAGTGGATAGGCTGATAGACAACAGTGAAGGACGACTTAACCCTTTACCACATAATTTAACCCATTACCACATAATTTAACCCATTACCCCATACGGAATTTTGTAACGGGTGCAAATTGAAAGCATCAGCAGACGATAATAGTAAATTACGCCAAATGACAGTTTCATTTTGAGATAGAGTAGAAAACATTGTGACAAAAGGAGAAATTGCTCGTTACGAGCAATTTCTTCTTTTGTCACAATGTTTTCTGAAGTCGTCTGCTGCAGATGCGTTAAAATGCGTATTCATGGAGTAAATGGTTAACACATTCCTTGATATGTCATTTACAGGGTTTTCAAAATTGAAAGCATCACAAGAAAAGATTATGAAATCCGAACAAACAAAATTTCAATTGTAAGAATGGTTACTGATTATAAAACAAGGTGGGAAATGGAGAAATTGCTTGTTACAAGCAAATTCTCCTTTCCCCATGCTACTGCAGACATGTTAAATTTTTGTTTGCATCTGCGAAAGGGTCAAGTCTCATGTTAAGAAAATCTGCATGTTTGGATGGTTTTGAAAACCTTGTGGTTAATGGAGCCGTTGCTCATAACATACAAATGTTTTTGTCTCACAATGTTTTAAAGAGTTTTCTGCTGCAGAGGCATAAAAATGGATATGTGGTAATGGCTAAATTATTACCTAGCTTCATATACAAAACAGTAAAACTAGATTTATTTCATAAGTTGAAAACAACAATACGGCATCAGCGTAAAGTATCAACCTGGATCAGCCTGTATGGGCTTCACAGAACATACAAGATGATTCAGACTCACGCTTACTGACTCCGGGGTATTGAGATATAGGGTAGTCCATGAAACAGAAATCTTTTGGCATTGTGGAAAGTAGCTTTAGTATACAACACTTTCCGCTTTTGAGTGAATTTCTGTTTCAAGAAGCTTTACTCCAAGTGTAAATCCATTTGAAGCGGAAAGTGCCGTCCTGGATTAGCCTGTGTGGACTGCACAGGCTGATCCGGGACGACACTTTACGCAGATGCATTAAGACCCCATTTTGCTTGACGCAATTCAAGTCAATTTTTCAGTGTGCCCTAAACAGAGATAAATATGTTGTTTGGTAGTCTCTATAACACCAGCTCTGTTTCCATATCAACACTTAGTTAAAACAAGCTGTAAGCTGATAGCAGACTAGAGGATTCAAGCAGAGCTCCAGATAATTCTCATGGTATATTCTTTATACTCATCCAAACCCTATGTTGTTGGTACTCATTAGAATCGTCTCGACGAGACGATTCTAATGAGTACCCACAACATAGGATTTGAATGATGAGAATTATGGGATATTTTATATCGAAACAATAACATTTGACCCCCTTTATCTGGAGCCCTGGGATTGATTTAGAACAACTCTCCACTAGGTGGCCTCGCGTTATGCTCACACAATCACAAGAAGCGGACAGAAAAAACTACATCGATGAACGGTTAATTAGAGTTGATTAAAATGGACTCCTAATTAACAACACTTCTTATTTCCAGTGTTTTGTTCTCTGTTCACATCAATCCCACCACTTTGTTGTGAGTCTCTACCAGGAGTCTGAAACACAAGGCAAAACTCACATTTAACCCTTTCCATAATACAAGAAATCTGCAGCAGACGACTTTGAAAACATCTACGTAAAATAACAAAAAACACTATGAATAACTGTTTTAATATTTAATTAAAGATGAAAACATTGTGACAAAAGGAGAAATTGCTCATTATGAGCAATTTCTTCTTTTGTCACGCTATTATCAAACGTCGTCATTTTTTAATGACATTTTAGTTTCCCACATATTTATGATTCATTTATATGTGAATGACATGTATGCGTCTCCTCAAATGTTGAAAGAGCCTAACAGCATCAACAGTGTTTGGTGGAAGAAGGCTATCTTCCGCCATAACGTCTATACACACGTTATACATAACAGGTGCGCAGCATACTGTCGAACGAAACTGGACTCGTCCACGACAAGTATCTATGTCATCCCTTGATACAGGCCACAAATAGTCTGTAGTGTTCCATAGTCTAGGAAAACTGTACATCCTGTTTGGTTGACCAAATGGAACGTGCTGGTTTCTTGACCTTCTGATTGAATGGTTGTTCCACATTGTTGCTGCCAATGAAAGCTCGGTCTGAAACAAAGTGCTACATAATAATACACGTGGACCGCGAGACGAGAGTTTGGGAGAAAAGTGTTCTTAAATATTTTAGCGCGTTTGTATTGGAAGAAAAAAGTTCGAGGTATAAAGATCACTATTACGTCAACCTTCGCAGTGCGAACATATATATTGATCATTGTCGCTAGAGAGTGGCTAGTACTGGTAAACACAGGAACACTGGCTAGGTGGTCTGACCGCCATATGACCTAAACAGTGTTGAAAACGGCGTCAAATCCAAACAAACAAACAAATATATTGACCATAATTTAAAAGGTATCCAGGTTATGAGCAAACAAACAAACACACGCTCACACACATCCGCACGCACGCATCATTTCATGCACAGAATATGTGAGAAAAAGAGCATGAGAGACGCAAAATTGAAACACACGTTTTTAATTTTAAACGTACATATGACTTTGTGGTGTTTGATGGTTCGCACTTTTCACGTCTATCAATTAAACCATATTTTAAGCTAATTCACAAATCTGCTTTTATTAGATGGACTGTGATAATTAATATAGTGTTTGTCAGATATCTACTCAACATTTAAGTTAAACGTTTGAAACTGTCCCTTTTTCAATGAGGATAATCCATCCATCATTATATCGTGTTTTCCCGCCTTACATCCGCCTTGCCACGGACATCCATGACTCAAGCCGAACGTCATGGAGACGATGTCGTATTGCTTACTTGGTGAATTTCCGTGACTAACGAACGTCTTCCGAAATAACACGATAACACATGGGGCCAATGATGGATGGATTACCGTAAAAAAATATTGGTTCAGGCGAACTTGCCTGAATTGGTATTGTCTGTATAGTTGTCAAATAGAAAATAGTAAATGAAACATTTGAACTGATTATGAAAAATCAAATTATTATAAAAGCATTTTAAATAGAACCAGAAACATGACAAATGCTTATTGAACAGTGTAGTTTTCTTACTTCTTATACACGCGGCCATAAAATACAAGAATTGAAAAGATTATATTTACTTGTAGTAAAGCCATGAAGCAAAATTGCACAAGGCACTTGTCTGAGTCGCTCCCTGAAAAGTCTCCTGCATTTTGGAGGGTTTTGAATATGTCCATTCAATACTGAATATGTTGGCGTCGAAGGTAGCCCCACCAGCTCTCAATCTGCTGATTAAGTGTGCTTGAGCCTGAAATGTAAGCATTTTCATCAGCCCTCAAATGCCTTTGTATTTCTCTCACTACTGCATTCTCTGTTCCAAAATCCCCTCGAATTATCCTAGGAGTGCCACCGTACTTATTTAACACTTCCAGCAAATACCCAGCGACAATTATTGGATTGTTGTTTGTATGGTTTACATTTTAGCCATATAACTTCCTAGAAAACCCACACATACATCCATGTATGCACAGTCCGTAAGGTTTCAGTTTGCCGTCGAGATGCCAAATGAAGTTTGGTCCAGCTGCAAAATAATTCCGTCGTTGAAATCTTCTAGCAGTCCGCGCTTCCACTCCTGTTAATAAATAATACCAATCCAATTACTATGAGAAAATTAGAACATTTAGGTTTTTGGATATACATTTTGAAAAGAAATTCCTACACTAGATTTTTGTATCCCTGTTATAAAAATAAAAATAAAATCACGGATCTTAGAATAACTAGACACCGATGCCCCCAATACCGCCTTGTCAGAAACAGAGAAATTTGACTATGTCAAGGGCCATAACTCTGGTGTTACTGGTGCGATATAAAAATTAAAACCCAGGTGCACAACAACTCATCCAAATAAACAATTTTGTGAAGTTTGGTGACTGTATGCCAATTAGTAAAGGAGCAGCGCGTGCCACAAATTTGCCATATAAAATGCCCTCATTTTGACTATGTCAAGGGCCATAACTCTGGTGTTACTGGTGCCATATAAAAATTAAAACCCAGGTGCACAACAACTCATCCCAATAAACATTTGTCTGAATTTTGGTGACTGTAGGTCGAATAATAAAGGTGCAGCGCGCGACACAACATTTTCGGGGCGTACGGACGGACGGACGAACGTACGTACGGACGGACGGACGTACGGACAGACAAGAGCAAATCTATATGCCCCCAAATTTTTGGGGACATAAAAATATACACTTTTTGTTTGATTTCAAATGACATGTATACGTTCTCCGGATGCTCACCTGAACGAACCGGCCACCGTAAAAACCACCACTACTACTACTACCACTACAACTATCACCACTACCACTGTATGAAGTAATCAAAGGCATTCTTGTGGGTAGTGTAAGTACATACTCGTATCAGAAGCTAATATGAATTTCAGTATACGTTTTGTAAGGGCAGGTGTGTTTGCTTTACTTTGTCAGGTTGAACTTACCCCGAGGGTCGCATATACGAAGGATGGTAGCAACATCGTTGACCCGTACCCGTAAACCATTGGCTATGCAACGTTGACGCATGACTCGGTATCCATGGAGCGGTCCAGAATGTTCAAGTTCGTTGCTAATAAAGTCAACCACAGTACGAGAGTCGCTATAAATTCTTCGTCGCAACATCAATCCGCGTAACAGTCTGTAAATGTCTGAGTGATATGTTTATATCATGCTGGTCGCGTAAAAGGAACCGAATTTCTTCATACGTTAACCCTGCATTAAAGTATAATACAATAAAATCGTCTCTGCTATCAGCCATTTTCAAACAGCATCCTTGTATGTTAAGTGTATTCTGATTGGCTCACGACTTAGTATCTCGTGCGCACGACTTAGTATCTCGTGAGCACGACTTAGTATCTCGTGCGCACGAGTTAGTAAGTCGTGCTCACGACTTAGTTATCTCGTGAGCACGACTTAGTATCTCGTGCTCACGACTTAGTATCTCGTGAGCACGACTTAGTATCTCGTGCGCACGAGTTAGTAAGTCGTGCTCACGACTTAGTTATCTCGTGCGCACGACTTAGTATCTCGTGAGCACGACTTAGTATCTCGTGCGCACGAGTTAGTAAGTCGTGCTCACGACTTAGTTATCTCGTGCGCACGACTTAGTATCTCGTGAGCACGACTTAGTATCTCGTGCGCACGAGATAAATAAAAACACACATGTCACCTCTATGCCACCGTAGATGCGTGCACATACGACTCGGATTATAAAAATAATGTTGTGGAACAAGACGGGATTTTATTTCTATAAATAGCAATTTACTCACAAAATACTTAGAATCAAAGGGAGACAACAAGTTCATTAAATTACGTCTTAAGTATAACATTGTTACTTCCCTTCGAAGAAATATGGACGGTATTTTCAGCCCTCCCAAATCCGGAATTTCATGATGTTTAAATTAGTTTTCCGAATACAAAATTATACAAATATGTATGTTAGTCATTACTTTTAAGTTAATATGTAAGTTATTTTTGATTATTATTGTACAGCACATCTTCGTAGAAGTTTTTTTATAACGCCGATTATTGCTTCTGTGCCTACGTTTCACGACGTTAAAATACCCCTTTTGGTACCCACTGCCGGACATTTCTCACACGGATAGTTTGTTTACAAATGAGACATGGGGTAACCGTTATTTTATGGAAATATCAATTGTTAAAAATACATTGTAGTAAGTCTGAGATATCGAAGAAAAAGGTTGTTTTTCATGACGACTATTGCTTCTTTGCCAGTAGTGGTTTAGGAGGAGTTACGCAACATTATTACACACGGACGGACGAACGTACGGACAGACAGGAAGGGGGAGGGATAACAAATAAAGATTTTAATGACAATAATGATTCAATGACAATAAAGACAATTTTATATTTAAAGTTAGCACTTAAAATGTTTGTCAACATTAAACAACAACCACGTTTGCTAAAATAATTCTTCTATTTAAAGGAGCACTGTTACTTTCAGCTTATAAAACACAAAATAATTATGTTGTTATACATGCAGTCCCATGTATCGGAGTCTATTCTCCAAGAACATTAAAGAACCTTAGGAATCTATTTGATAGTAAGAGTAGGGCAGGTTAAAATTCCTGGACTCATATGTATCCCTCCCCTCTCTCTGGGGTGGCTGTAAATAACCTATAATGTGTTGATGAGCCGTTAAAGAACATCTAATTTGATTCAGTTCAGAAGTGTTTTGTATAGAAAATAAAAACATGATACAATTGTTTTATTATATAAGTACAGAGTAATGTTTAATGTATTTACATGCCAAATTTTGAGTTTACAAATGCTTTAAAGTGCTAAATATGATTTAGAAATGTGTGATGAAACCTCTCTGATAGAATAATGATTTGAAAAGTTGGAGTTTTTATACTCAAACTTGGCCTTTAGAACTATTTCATGCATCACATGCAGATACCAGTAATAATTTGTGATGACATGTTGATGATAAAACATGATATATGCTTAAATTAAAATGTCAATTTGTGAGAGCAAAAAAAGAAACAATACTTCCCAATTATACTGGTGGATAATAGTGGACATTTTTGACTGCCATTTTTAGTATGAAATTAACTTTTTAAAGAGACACTGTCTGTAAGTAAAGCCTATATTTAGCTCCTTTTATGGAAAATTATGAACGCTACCGTTTTGAATGCAGACAAAGGTACTTGATGTTGCATAAACCCTCGATTTTATCAAGATGAAGGTCATTTGAAACATGTTTCTTTAGGCGAGACACCATGTTGCGCACAACTCTTGTTATTATTGTTTCCTGTTTGGATGCGTTTTTTCTTTCGTTAATTTGTCTAAAGGTCGTATATAAAGATTTTGCATGTTTTACATAGACTTATATAGGGAAATCTTCTTTTAAGTTGTTAGCACGGAGTTGTGGGTTTATATTTCGCTTGCGGGTATTGTTGTGTTTTGCACTTGTAAAAAGGTATTAAAAGGTATTTAATGATGAAACCTCTTGATATAAGAGATATTTTAGCTTGTAGGGCATCCACATACCCTCTTGTTCTTTATTATTATTAATGATCGTTAACCCCTGGTCTATCAAGTTTGCTCATTTGATCAATGAAGTCCTTGTGTCAAAGATAGCTGCAACCCCTGGGTCCAAAGTTTGTATGTAGAGATTTTGCATGTTTTTAAATAGACTTACATAAGGAAATACTTAAAAAGATCTTCAATCGGTATTTGCGAGAGGACACATTTTTCATCATTACACAGATCCTCAGGTGATCGATTTTGGACCATTTTGGCCCTCTTGTTTAGTTTTGTTACTACATATATATAAATAGTCAGTTAAAGGGCCAATGGTTTTGAATGAATGAATGAATGAATAAATATGTTTTCTGAAAAATCTAAATTATGTGTCCGAATATGGACGCTTATGGATGCCTACTTGCAGGCATATGAGTAAAACGAGTGCCATAATAATATATATGTATTTGAAATGTAATTAAATCTTAAGTTCGAAGGCATATTATACTCTAAAGAAACCAAACCTGATTGTGTAATCCTTGTTGTTATTTGATGTTGTATGTTATTATTTATTGTACGGTGTGACTGGGGGATGGTTCCCCGACCCTCACACACCTATGCGGGGGAAATAAACGGGTTTCCTGACAGGAACTCAAAAAGGAAAAAAAAGAAAAGAAACTGGTTGATTCCATTTTTATGACAAAAATGAGATATAGGTCGTATAGAAACCACAGCTTCCGAACGCAATGGTCCGCACTGTAAACGATTGAATCCAGTTGTGTTGCACATGGTTAGAAAAAACTTGATTTAAATTACAAACTTAACAATGAGAAAACATTATTCCAGTTATATGACAGTGAAGGAACGTTTGATACCCGTTACATTGCACACAGTGATTTTTTTTTTACAGTAGTTAAGCACATATAAAAACATGCACATGCATCTACATAAGAAGAATATAACTTGCCTTTTAATATTACACGTAACATTTTGTTACTCCATTTTGTAAGCAACCGATGACCCTTTAGCGGGGCATTCGTGTCCCATGGACACATTTTCTAGTTTGTTTCATAAATCTTTAATAGTTCATTACCTTCCGTATCATCAACGCTATTGACATATCCATTACCTCCCAACTCATTTCGGCAGAGTTGTGCCAATTATCATAAAACTTTATCACTGGAACGAGATGGTTCAGCAGCGGTTGCACAGGTTCTATAACTCTATTTTCAGTTTGACTTTTATTTCAGCATAGTTATGCCCCTTCTCATAAGACTTTACTATGCAACCTAACCTAGGTCATAGAACGGTCAGTGGAAAAATGCCATTGAGGGTTTAAATCAGGTTTTAGGGTGCACCAAACCTCAACTTACCCAATTTTATATATGGGGGGGGGAATCCAGACCTATAAATCTATGAACTATACTGAGCAAAATAAATTTAGCACTTCAAATGCATGTCAATTCCATAGACGAAATACAAGGCCGTGTATGTTTTGGGTTAATTATAAAGTGACATAGATTTGACCAAATTATAAAGCTACAAAGTCTTTTGTAAACAGTCGGTGATAGAAATAAAGCAATTATGTTGGGGACATATTTTTTATATGTTATCAAAAGTCGTTCTTATTTCAATGAAAAGGGAGGTAATTTTAAAATTACGAAATTGGAATGCTTTTGTTTAAGACCAACAGTCGTTTGTAAACATATTTTACCGGTTTTTAGCTCTACTGATCACAGATCAGCTCTTTTTTCCGTTTACTCTTTTTGTGTCGCCTTTTCGAAGAAAAATGTGATACGTCGGGATCATTTTGTTGTCCGTCCGTCACGAAAACTTAACATTGGCTATAACTTTCTCATTTCTTGATAATTCTTCATCAAACTTCTAGTATATACTCATCATGACATCATCAACGTAACCATACTAAATATAAAGGTCAAGGTCTCACTGAAGGTCATTATATGGGTTAAATACTCTTTTTTTACCTGCGTGAAAACTTAACGTTGGCTATAACTTTCCTTTTTCTTGATATTTCTTTATTAAACTTTCAATATATACTCATCATGACAACATCGACATGACCATACTAAAATATAAAGGTCAAGGTCACAATGAAGGTCATTAATATCAACTTGGTTCTAAACAAAATTCGTGTGCATTATCACTTTACAATGTTATATGACAAGAACTATAACTCTGTCATTATCACTATACAATGTTATATGACAAGAACTACAACTCTGTCATTATCACTATACAATGCTATAACTCTGTCTTGTATTTCACCTCCCATTATCACTATACAATGTTATATGACAAGAACTATAACTCTGTCGTGCATTTTGCCAGAATTTATCCCCCTTACAGGAGGGTATTTCAGAATATCAGTTGAAATTTTTGAATGTACAGTCATATTCCCAATTTCAATTGTTAGAAAGCTTTTTAATTTTACCAAAATTATCCCCACCCAGCGGACGTCCTTGTTTACATAGAGTTCGTGCCCTCAATGGTTTATTCTCTTGTTGCTCTGGCTTCTGCCAAGTCACTGAGTACCTTCTTTTGTGGCTTTCAAGGCTATTTTATTTGTATTTATCTATACACGAGCATTTTTGTGTTTTACTTTTATTGCCTACTAATGCTGCCTTGTTGGTTAGAGAATAGTTCATGGCGGGGATTACTTTATGCACACTGTCCCATTTTACAGGGATGAAGTAGGGTAAGTGTGAGGTTTGGTGCACCCTAGAACCTGGTTTAAACCCCCAGCGGCCTTTTTTGCCACTGACCGTTCCAAGGCGGTAGCCCTATTGTCAACCCTTTTTGTGTTTGTGACGTCATATGACTTTATTCTTTGTTAACTTTGCCATTCATGTTTGTCCTCTTGCGTGCTTTTGGGTTGACTGTGTTCTGTGAAAGCTGCATTTCCTGTTCGACTTTTATACTTACTTTAGATAGGAAAAACCTGTGTATATCTCAAAACTAATTGATGGATGTTCATGAAACTTCAAGTCTAGTTGGTGCTAAGTAAAGATCAGGTCGGCCTGAACTTCAAGATGGCTACCACAGCTAAAATAGATTTTAAAAGCACAATTTTGTAGTAGCCATATATTATTGATTTGATACCTTTACCAAAATGACTGGCATAGCATGAAGTTGGCCCTAAACATAGTTTTTATTTGACGTCAAACATGGCCACCAGCAGCCACCTTTGTTTACATAGTACTTAGGAAATCTTATGGCACCTACTCCTCTGAAACTACCTGACGGATTATCATGAAACATTACAGGAATGTTATCTTGTTACAAAAGTGATTTTCATTTGAGAAATATTGAAAATAAAATGTTTTTACTCGGACAACTGTAAAGGCTGAATGGACTTCAAACACGCTTTCTCCAAACAGGGTCATAAACAAACGTGTATTGTTTAATGTTAACAAACACTATTCCTTCAAATAGTGACACACATATATATGATACCATTCCATGATCTAGCTGATCAGATCTTCAGGAGAGCATTTCGTGGTCATGGACCTCTTGTTAAACGATAACAGAATGGTCAATTATTGTCAGTGCCAAATAATAAATTTGTTCAAAGCAATACGTTTGTATAACGAAATAAGTTAATTTTTAATATATGGGAGGTAATTCTGATACCTCGCTTAGCAAATAATAACACAGGTTATGTAAAATTACATCCGTACCTAGCATTTCTAATAGCTTTTACCATGTTAAACTCCCTAGACAGATTATGTCGACTTCTCTAAAAGCGACTTATGTGCGCCTTAAATATTCGCCCTGTAAAATACGTATTTATATTTAATGCAAATATTTGCTCAATAAACGGTGGTATAATTTTGAATATTGGTTACAAATGAAAGCCACTGAAGTGTTCTTATAATTTCATTCCGTGAGGTTAATGGTATCTTTTAGACTTTGTTTTATTGGAAAAGTGGATCTTTAAACTTTGTTGACTTTATTTCGATACACGTTACAATGGAACAGTGGCGGATGGACGCCACGCGGATACCATTGTTAAGGGGACACCCCTCTACGGTTTATTTAAAACCAATATGACGGCTGCTTTCATTTCGCTAGCTTAACATATATACTACAATCATCGTCATTATATACTTGTAATAGGCAATTTTATAAAATGTTCTTGAAAATACAGTTCAAAAAAGGTGAAAGAAAAGAATTCTGAACGTTTTTTTGGCAATAGCTTCTTTCCAGTTTTGGGAGGTTTAAGGGTGCGCAAAACTTCACTCTTCCGTATTGTCTTCCCAATTAAACGGGACATTGCAAATAAAGAAATTCCCGCCATGCTGTATCATCTAATAAACCAGGCAACATTAACAGGCAATACGTATTATAAAAGCACAAACATGATCATGTAAATATGCATTTTTTATTACAAAGGCCACTCATTTCCATCCCTTCTCAGGATTTATAAGGTCCATAATCCATGCGGCTATAAAATAATTTGTGACTTTCTTTCATTTTCGGACGGATACTTGTATCTATATGTTCATTACGTGTTCCCGCCCTAATTCCATTAAGCGATGAGAATGCTTATATTAACCGTATTTTATAACGGATATTTCGACAATAAAACAATTTTAAAACATTTGTTTACGCAAAAAATGCGATAACCTCTTTAAAATTACCTATAAAATGTTTTAATTTTACAATATGCAAACCTGTACTCAGGATTTTTCTAGAAACATCTTAAATTATAAAATTGTTCCAGTTCATGATAAAACACTTATATCAATCAAAATATGATGTTAAAACCATTTTGTTGAGGTCTAAACTTTGAAAACACCATATAGCTAGAACGGAATCGGACATAAAATGCTGAAATTAACCCTGGTGCGTCACCTAGGATAGCACGTATTACTGTGCAGAATGAATTTCTTTGCAAATAAGGGATAATTTTTAGGCTCATTCATTATGTTTTGGCCAAGTAGAATAGAAAATATCAATATTTGTCAATTTTAAGTCGGACACCTAGACCCCCATGAAAAGCCTGATGTACTCCCTTTAAGCCGAAATTAAGGTTTTATTTCCACCCAGCCAACCCCGTTTTCGTTTCTTGGATAAGGGTTCGATGGGGTACTCGAACCACGTAATGATCTGTCAACATAATGTATTATGTTTACTCAAAATCACCTCATTATGGACTGTTATAAGTAAAATGAACAACCATTTTCACGTACTCAAGAAAAACAGCAACCAAGTTTAATAGTGCCTCACGGTTAAATATGGTGTGGATAGAACGTTGTGAAACCGTGATATTTGAGAAAAGTTTCAAAATGTATTTACAAGAAAATTTGAATGTTTAGCTAAAACCCATAAAACCTTCACCCTCAAAAATTATCGCGTATACTAGTATTGCAAATTGTAATGCGATATAATGTAACGCGTTATTCCATTGGTTAATGTCTGAACCGTAAAAATATACCGCCAAGAACATAAAATTAATTTTCAGAATGTACAACCACATTATGTCAAGATTGAACATCTTAGCATGTTTATCCATTAAACCTCATTTTAGTTTTATTTCTCTGAAACAGAAGTATTGGTGTTGCAGTATGCATATCATTTAAAATGATAAGGAAATACATGAGATAAATAATAAAGATATTTAACTGTTTCGTTTTCTTCTTCATTTGCCATTGTCTTTGGCCGTCATTTCTATAATAGTGGTTACCATGCCTCGCTTTGTAATTTAAGAAAATAAATAATCTAAGTCAATATGAACGAATTTGCATAAGAAAACCTACGGAAAATTTAAGAAATCGCCACGGTTGTCTCATGTAAATGCGCTCAATCCATAAAGATCAAAACTTCGACTTTACTTTTCTAGTTTCGAACATCTGGTTAGGAAGTAATGTATCGTGTATGAATGATAGTCGCTTTAGCGATCATTTATATAATATACGACACATTAAAGCGATGATACTGACATCACAGGGCACGCCTTTCTTTAGTCATTCAGTAATATGAAATATTTACACAATTCATTAATGTTGGGTGAAAATTTAAGACCTTTGTAATTGAACGTTTTCGCGTTATTAATTAAACGGTTAGTGAAACAATCTTTGAAAACGTGAAAATAATGATAAAGTAAGGTAACGGTTACTGGTGAAAAAGTAAGGTAACGGTTACTAATGATAAAGTAATGTAACGGTTACTAGTGATAAAGTAAGGTAACGGTTACTAATGATAAAGTAATATAACGGTTACTAATGATAAAGTAAGGTAACGGTTACTAGTGATAAAGTAAGGTAACGGTTACTAGTGATAAAGTAATATAACGGTTACTAATGATAAAGTAATGTAACGGTTACTAGTGATAAAGTAAGGTAACGGTTACTAATGATAAAGTAAGGTAACGGTTACTAATGATAAAGTAATGTAACGGTTACTAGTGATAAAGCAATGTAACCGTTACTAGTGATAAAGTAAGGTAACGGTTACTAATGATAAAGTAATGTAACGGTTACTGGTGATAAAGTAATGTAACGGTAACTAGTGATAAAGTAAGGTAACGGTTACTAATGATAAAGTAAGGTAACAGTTACTAGTGATAAAGTAAGGTAACGGTTACTAATGATAAAGTAATGTAACGGTTACTGGTGATAAAGTAATGTAACGGTAACTAGTGATAAAGTAGGGTAACGGTTACTAATGATAAAGTAAGGTAACAGTTACTAATGTTAAAGTAATGTAAAGGTTACTAATGATAAAGTAATGTAACGGTAACTAATGATAAAGTAATATAACGGTTACTAGTGATAAAGTAAGGTAACGGTTACTAGTGATAAAGTAAGGTAACAGTTACTAATGTTAAAGTAATGTAAAGGTTACTAATGATAAAGTAATGTAACGGTAACTAATGATAAAGTAATATAACGGTTACTAGTGATAAAGTAAGGTAACAGTTACTAATGTTAAAGTAATGTAAAGGTTACTAATGATAAAGTAATGTAACGGTAACTAATGATAAAGTAATATAACGGTTACTAGTGATAAAGTAAGGTAAGGTTACTAGTGATAAAGTAAGGTAACGGTTACTAGTGTAAACCAGAAATAGATATTGAAGTGGAACAGGAAAGTAGCATACACAGTCAACCAAAAACACACATCGAAACAAACAACACCGGCAGTGATAAGAGGACAGGTATGTGACATCACAAACACATAAGGGTTGACAGTAGGTATACCGCATTGGAAAAAAAGACCGCGGGTCGGCGGGAGTAAGTGGGGAGTTTAAGGTGTACCAAATCTCACTATTACCCTACTGTACTAAAATGGGACAGTGTAAATAAAGAAATTCCGTAAAGCTATTGTCTCTAACAAACTTGCCAGCATTAATAAGCAATACAACACATAGATGATCATGTATATATGAATATAAAACACTAGTCTAGATAGCCACAAGGCCAGTACTTATTGACTAATCTAGATAGCCACAAGGCAAGTACTTATTGACTAGGCAGAAGCCAGAGCGACAAGAGTATAAACCATTAAGGGCACGACAAGACAATATTGGAGACAAATATCTAACGCTAACTCAGAATTATCATAGGTTCACAATCGGCTCGGTCATCGCACAATCAAAGAGAAAAGAATAGTGGCGAACTGTAAATGGGTCAACACTAAACATGCAGTGCGTTGAAAAATGATAGGGTCATAACCTCTTTTAGAAAACTTTCACTTGTGAAATGAAAATTAAGAAAAAGTATGAACACCTTTACCTGAAAGTTGAATGTAAGTGTTCAAATAAATATACTGCAAAGAAAAAGAAGTGCGACACGGGAATTTCCGCTATATATTGTATAAACTACACACTTAATTCAATATATATTCCAAGGAAATCCCAAGATGTTTTGTAAAAAAAAAATTACAGGTAGTTAGAGAAAGGACACAACTGTGATGTTGTAGACGTTTTAATCACAGTACACGTTGTGACAAGAAATTCCTTCTATTGAAGTTCCTCTTTGAAAAATTGAGACAGTTCAGTACTGTATTTAACGTAAAGAGTTTGCAAAACTTTGCATCCTAAGTTTGATCACATGCTTGAGCCAAACGCTCACTCTGTCAATAATGAAACTCTGAATGAATACTAATAGCTGTGTTGTTGTTTTAGTCTTTTTTTCCGAAAGGAAAGATCTTACGTAGCCATGTACCATTCGATTAACAGCAGCATATAGTACATACAATATATAGCGGAAATTCCCGTGTCGCGTTTATTTTCCCTTTCAGCATGTTCAGTGTTTATTAAAGGAAAAAAGAGACGCAACTCGGTAATTTCTGCTACATATTGTGTGTACAATATTCTGCTGTTTATCGAGTGGTACGTGGCTATATTGAACCATTCCTTACGGGAAAATACACACTAAACCAACACATAACACCCCAGATGTTATGCTTGCACAGTTTCATGATTGAGAGAACACGCGTTTGGTTCAAGCGATATGACATTTTGCAATCGTTTTCCATTGAATACAGTACTGAAATGGTTCAAAATTTCAAAGCGGATCATCAACATTTCTGAATTTCGTGTTACAAAGTGTATTGTGATTAAAATGTCTACAACACTACTACCTTTTTGTCCATACTCTAACTAGCTGCATTCCCCATTTTTTACAAAACGTCTTTGGATTTCTCTGGAATGCTACATGGAATTAAGTGTGCAGTATAGAAATTATATAGCGGAAATTCCCGAGTTGGGTTTCCTTTTTCCCTTTAGCATATATTAGTGGGCGATGGAACGTGGTCTATTTATGCATATACTATGAGCTTTAAACCCACGTTTTGACATTGGGACTTGGAGTACGTACCTGATTTTAAAATACTTATCTGATTTTAGGTCGCGACACGTGGTCATTTCAGATACATTATAAGGTACGGAACTGATTTTTAGTATACGGCACACTATGTTTTTTCAGATACATTATTAAGTTTCAGAACTGATTTTAGTATAAGACATACCATGTGGTTAAGATAGATTATTAAGTTGCAGAACTGATTTTAGTATAAGACATACCATGTGGTTAAGATAGATTATTTAGTTGCAGAACTGATTTTAGTATATGACACACCATGTGGTTCAGATTGCAGAACTTATTTTGGTATTCGACACACCATGTGGTTCAGATACATTTATTAAGTTGCATAACTGGTTTTAGTATACGGCATACCATGTGTTTGAGATAGATATTAAGTTGCAGAACAGATTTTAGAATACGAAATACCATGTGGTTTAGATGGATTATTAAGTTGCAAAACTGATTTTGTTATACGAAATACCATGGGGTTCAGATGGAGTTTTATGTTGCAAAACTGATTTTAGTACACGACATACCATATGGGGTTCAGATAGATTATTGAGTTGCAGAACTGATTTTAGTATACGAAATACCATGTGGTTCAGATAGATTATTAATTTGTAAAACTGATTTTAGTATATGACATACCATTTTGTTCAGATAGATTATTAAGTTGTAGAACTGATTTTAGTATACGACATACCATTTGGTTCAGATAGATTATTAAGTTGTCGAACTGATTTTAGTATACGACATACCATTTGGTTCAGATAGATTATTAAGTTGTAGAACTGATTTTAGTATACGACATACCATTTGGTTCAGATAAATTATTAAGTTGTAGAACTGATTTCAGTATATGACATACCATTTGGTTCAGATAGATTATTAAGTTGTAGAACTGATTTTAGTATACGACATACCATTTGGTTCAGATAGATTATTAAGTTGCAGAACTGATTTTAGTATACGACATACCATTTGGTTCAGATAGATTATTAAGTTGTAGAGCTGATTTTAGAATACGACATACCATTTGGTTCAGATAGATTATTAAGTTGTAGAACTGATTTTAGTATACGGCATACCATTTGGTTCAGATAGATTATTAAGTTGTAGAACTGATTTTAGTATACGACATGCCATTTGGTTCAGATAGATTATTAAGTTGTAGAACTGATTTTAGTATATGACATGCCATTTGGTTCAGATAGATTATTAAGTTGTAGAACTGATTTTAGTATACGACATACCATTTGGTTCAGATAGATTATTAAGTTGTAGAACTGATTTTAGTATACGACATACCATATGGTTCACATATATGATTATTTTGCAGAACTGATTTTTGTATACGCAAAACCACGTGGTTCAGATACATTTTTAATTTGCAGAATTACTTTTTAGTATACGACGCACCACATGGTTCAGATCTATTATTAAAGTGTGATACGCGACAAAACGTTTACATGCTCTATATAATTCTTAACTGTTTGTTCATGCTGTGTTGGATCGTACCGATATCACGCTGTGTTGGATCGTACCGATATCACGCTGTGTTGGATCGTACCGATATCATGCTGTGTTGGATCGTACCGATATCATGCTGTGTTGGATCGTACCGATATCACGCTGTGTTGGATCGTACCGATATCACGCTGTGTTGGATCGTACCGATATCACGCTGTGTTGGATCGTACCGATATCACGCTGTGTTGGATCGTACCGATATCACGCTGTGTTGGATCGTACCGATATCACGCTGTGTTGGATCGTACCGATATCATGCTGTGTTGGATCGTACCGATATCACGCTGTGTTGGATCGTACCGATATCATGCTGTGTTGGATCGTACCGATATCATGCTGTGTTGGATCGTACCGATATCACGCTGTGTTGGATCGTACCGATATCATGCTGTGTTGGATCGTACCGATATCACGCTGTGTTGGATCGTACCGATATCATGCTGTGTTGGATCGTACCGATATCACATTTTATTTTCATAACTTAATTTCATGAATTAATATATGGGTAAATATGAATTTATTATTTCACGTTGTTAAAAGCAAAATTTTAACATATATCCGATTGAATGTCGATAAAATGTGTCCACAGTGGATACGCAATGTCCACAGTGGATACGCAAAGCATATAAAGGTGACTAGCTAAATAAACAAATCTTCGCTGCCACAATAAATAGATATTTCGTTACCGATATTTACTGGAGTACACTTTCATAGAGAGTGATAGTGCGACACGTTCATCATTTTCTATGAATGGGATTACGTATAAAATGAATAAAAAGTATACTTTGTGTCATACTCAACGTTATGTCCTACATCATTACAGTCTATATAACCAAGATAGGGTATATATATATATATATATAACAGCACCTACCATATAATCATGTCACAATCTTTCCCCCCGTGTTTTCATCATTACTTACAACTGAGACAGAAAACCACATAAAACGTTGGAAAACGATCATATACCCATATTACAATTAATCATAGTTATTCCGGAAACATTCGTATATTTCGAAGTTACAAGGACAAAATATACCGTTTTGATTTTCTGGCAAGAGAATTGTGCGCGCGAGCGCTCGCGTACACGCACCCCCAACGCCCACACATATCTGGAAGACTCGACGATGGTCCAGGATTCATTTAAATATATTGAATTAATACTATAAAATGGGACACGAAGAATTTAATTGTTTTTCATGTCATTAATTAAGTATACAACACGTGTGACCAAAATCTAAAGGAAACACACTTTTATGTTTGACGTATAGGCGCTAATGTCTTATGCGACGTTTATGTTCTGATTACGGATACACTATGTTATATTCATTAACTAAAATACAAATGCACTCAACAAATATGTATGTTTAAAGAAAGTTAAAAATTTTTTGGTCATAAAGTGAGTTGACGAAAAGGTGACGCTAATTGTTGAACAATTAGTATAATGTTGAGTTTGCATATAATTGACACGTTAACCCCCATATAATTGACACGTTAACCCCCATATAATTGACACGTTAACCCTCATATAATTGACACGTTAACCCCCATATAATTGACACATTAACCCTCATATAATTGACACGTTAACCCTCATATAATTGACACGTTAACCCCCTTATAATTGACACGTTAACCTCCATATAATTGACACGTTAACCCCCTTATAAGTGACACGTTAACCCCCATATAATTGACACGTTAACCCTCATATAATTGACACGTTAACCCCCATATAATTGACACATTAACCCTCATATAATTGACACGTTAACCCTCATATAATTGACACGTTAACCCCCTTATAATTGACACGTTAACCTCCATATAATTGACACGTTAACCCCCTTATAAGTGACACGTTAACCCCCATATAATTGACACGTTAACCCCATATAATTGACACGTTAACCCCCTTATAAGTGACACGTTAACCCCCATATAAGTGACACGTTAACCCCCATATAATTGACACGTTAACCCCCTTATAATTGACACGTTAACCCCCAAAAAATTGACACGTTAACCCTCTTATAATTGACACGTTAACCCCCTTATAATTGACACTTTATCCCCCTTATAATTGACACGTTAACCCCCATATAATTGACACGTTAACCCCCATATAATTGACACGTAAACCCCCATATAATTGACACGTTAACCCCCATATAATTGACACGTTAACCCCCATATAAGTGACACGTTAACCCCCATATAATTGACACGTTAACCCCCATATAATTGACACGTTAACCCTCATAAAATTGACACGTTAACCCTCATATAATTGACACGTTAACCCCCATATAATTGACACGTTAACCCCCATATAATTGACACGTTAACCCCCATATAATTGACACGTTAACCCCCATATAATTGACACGTTAACCCCTTATAATTGACACGTTAACCCCCTTATAACTGACACGTTAACCCCCTTATAATTGACACGTTAACCCCCTTATAATTGACACGTTAACCCCCAAATAATTGACACGTTAACCCTCTTATAATTGACACGTTAACCCCCTTATAATTGACACGTTAACCCCCATATAATTGACACGTTAACCCCCATATTATTGACACGTTAACCCCTTATAATTGACATGTTAACCCCCTTATAACTGACACGTTAACCCCCATTATAATTGACACGTTAACCCCCTTATAATTGACACGTTAACCCCCAAATAATTGACACGTTAACCCTCTTATAATTGACACGTTAACCCCCTTATAATTGACACGTTAACCCCCATATAATTGACACGTTAACCCCCTTATAATTGACACGTTAACCCCCTTATAATTGACACGTTAACCCCCATATAATTGACACGTTAACCCCCTTATAATTGACACGTTAACCCCCTTATAATTGACGCGTTAACTACCAGCGGACATTTTTACCAATGACCGTTCTACGACGGTAGCACTGTTGTCAACCCTTTTATGTTTGTGACGTCATATCTTGCCTTTAATTCGTCTTTGTAATTATTGTTTGTTTCTATGCGTGGTCCTTAAATGCTACATTTTCTGTTACATTCGACTTATATATACTTTTACGGTATAAAAACACAAAGCTGATTGCATCCCAGTCTGTGAGGCAATGTTAGGAGTTATTTTCTAAGGCTATAAAGAGTATGTTTATACGTTATGAGAATACCAGCTGCCCAATGATCGGTGATGGATGCAATGTGCTGAATGTCATTTACCAGACAGGGTTGATGAAAATGTTAAACAAAAATGTATACTTTATATTTGTATGCGTTTGGGTGCTGTGATATCTATAGAACCATTTCCTAATTTTTCATTGTTTTCAGCAGACTTAGTGTATTATTAATCCAATCAGAAAACACAAATATAGGTACAACTAGTTCCATAACATGGTTTTTGTTGTTATAGTATTGACCACGATCTAAAATTTCCCCTCACTTCTTTAATGACATTGAGTTTCGCACACCAACCCAGTAGACCGGAAGTGTAGTATTCACAGTCCGCAGCCATCTACTTCGTCCAATCGGATGTCTTACTAAAAAAGACTCGTTCTGGAATCTTTATGGACGCCTGCGGGTAAATATAGGCCCGCTCTTGAAATTATTGAAATTCACAGCTTCCACGACAACTTCCAGTTTTGGCGCTTCAGGTATCCGTTCTAGTTAATCATCCCATTAGTATTCAGTAACGCATGCTTATAGAGTATAGGTAGTACCGGCCGTGCCATCTTCTTGTCATTGAACTAAAATTCACTCAAGTTGGCATATTTGATTCTCTGGTACAAACGAAGTACGATATGTTGAATGACAGTTTATGTTTTATTCGCTATATATAATTCTGCTTGTGACATGAGCAGGTTATGCTGCCGAAGTAATCTATCTTGCCCATAAATAACAAGTAGTATAGAACGGTTGGTGTTTGTGGCCATTTTAAGAGTTCTATACCTTGAAATATATGTAAATATATTTTTTGGTCCAGAAATATAAACATATTTTAGTACATATTTTACTATCCTAGCTCTGTACCGGCTGCATGTGCTGCCACACAGCACTAAACAAACACTTAAATGCGAATGTAAATTAATACTAAAAAAGGGATCCATTGGAAGCAAATAATGCAAACAATACAGAAAGTTAACTACAGCGTGTATATGTATACATTGCAATACATTGCAATTTTTCATAATATATCATTCTTTTTTTGTAGTAAATGGTCCAGTTACACATTGCGCGACTGCCATAGTTCACGATTCGCTGGATACATCATTTCAGAATAGTTCGCGATTCTGTCGTTACATCATTTAAAATACATTACTATTCACCAGATGACAATATAGTGTTTCTATGGATATTATGATCACTATTGGCAAGTATAAGGGTGAAAATAATATGAAAGCAAGTTTGATTATACATGTTTTGATTTCGTTTTCAAGCAATTGAATCTAATTCGTAAACGTGTGGAATACTTCTCCTAGCAGAAAGGCACAGCAGCCGATATGCATGACATTATGTCGTTCAGCGGAAATGTTTTCTCTTCTGGTTTTATAATAGCAAAGGTAAGCCGGTTAAAGTATTATTTTCTTCGATGAAGTCGCTAGATTTTCTTTTCATCGGTACACACGTTTTTTCTGAGTTGCTTACAGATGATTTACCTCAAAAACCTAAGGCCAAACTTTTTATATACACAATAAACATTATAGAGACATGCATTTGCGTAAGCAAAATAACATTTTACAATTAAGTAACAATAGTGCTGCAGTCTTGGAACGGTTTTCTGGTCAATAGTTTTCACGTATTTAATTCCTAAGAAGTTAATGGATTAGAACTATTTATCGTAACGAGTGACTCTCGTCTGCAGTAAATCAAGAAGGTAATAGTTGACTTCTAAGGGACTACAATATACTTACTAGCGTTTGTTTAGTGGCGGCTGTACACATAGAGATATAAAAATCGAACAGGAAAATCAGCATTCGAGGACGACAGTCAACCACAAACACACTCAAAAACAAAGAACACATTTAAAGATGAATAAAAGGCCAAAAATGACATCTGAAACAGAAAAGGGTTGACCATAAATAGTGCTACCCCCTTGGAACGGTCAGTGGCAAAAGAGGCCGCTGGGGGTTTAAACCAGGTTCTAGGGTGCACCAAACCTCACACTTACCCTACTGTCAACCCAACAAAACGGACAGTGTAAATAATGAAATCCCCGACATGAACTATTATACATATATATATATATATATATATATATATGCAGCATTAATAGGCAATATAAATAAAACACAAAGATGCTCGTGTATATATAAATACAAAAATAAATAGCCTAGAAATAACATAGAAGGTACTCAATGAACTGGCAGAAGCCAGAGCAACAAGAGAATAAACCATTGAGGGCACGACAAGACAAAGACATATAAAAAGATCGGACAGGAAAAGTAGCATTCAATGAGGACAGTCAACTACAAAACACAGAAAAAAACAAGCAAACAGACAAACAAGAAGGCAAAATTAATAATAAATGCAAACGACGTCACAAACACAATAGGGCTACCGCCTTGGAACGGCCAGTGGCAAAGTATGCCACTGGGGGTTTAAACCGGTTCTAGGGTGCACCAAACCTCACACTTACCCTAATGTCATCCCATTAAAACAGGACAGTGTAAATAAAGAAATCCCCGCCAAAAACACAAAAAAACACAACAAAAAAAACACAATAGCATAGAAAGCCACAATGAAGGTACTCAAACTGCAGACAAACATCAAACGTCACCGTCCTTTTGGGCTTTAGGTAGACGTCATCATAGGGTCCACAGCCTGTCCGGTCATGGCACACTAGTCGCCCCGACTACAAATCAGTAGTGTTATTACTTACTGGTCTTTGTGAAACCTATTCTTCGTGGTTTTAAAGTAGAAAACCGTTTACGCCGGTGCTAAGGGGCGTGAGAGGTGTTGCAAAATATATTACTTTTCATGAACAGTCTCAATAAAACCGAGTCTGCTACTTTTCTCTCTTGTTTGTGTTTGTTGCTTCTAAGGAATCCTCTTTTCCGTATTTATTATTATATCTTGTGCTGATTTTATTTTAGTTATGCAACTGAATTGGATTTTTTAAATATTCTAAGGTCCTGCAAGCTGTTTAATCACCAAATGCACATAAAGCTCCGTGGTGTAGTCGAATATAGTCCCTATTATAAAAAGTATTCCCTCTTCTTTAGTTAAAAATGGCATATAAAATGATCCACTATTATATTTTGTTGTAGTATCTATTGTAATCGTATGTATAGGTTTTAATGGATCATTGATGACATTTTCCAACTTTTGAATCTATGCATGTACTTTCTGAGCAACGATCAATGTAAACATAGATAGATATTTTATTCAAACATAAGGCATTACGCCCAACAGTTCACATGCAAATAGTACATACATATAAACATGTATATGAAATACACACAATATTTTCCAGTTAATGACAATTTGTATAATTTCATAGGTGAGTTTCAAGATCATCTGTATATGTTACTAGTTAAAAAGTATTTGACAACTATTAAGTATATAAGTGTTTAATATATATTTTTAAATTAATATTCCTAAGTACTGATCAGAACACAGTTATATCTGTGGACAAAAATGGAGAAAAGTGATATTTATTTATAAAACATGTCGTCTCTTCTTTTAAAACTTTTACAAATGAAAACGGACAGTTTTTTTTAATAAACTCTTGTTTTCTGTTGTCATAAGTTCAATAAATTTTGGTATGTTTGGCCGTTTCCAAAAATATTTGTTAACATATTCTTTTCTTATATCTTTATAACATAACATATATACTCTTGACCTATTTAGTAAACAAACACAATCTGTATTACATGCACCTTTTCTGGTATTTACCTGAGCCGAAAGCCGAATGCTACCATTACCACAAATGGTCAAAACCTTAAACAATCTTCTTCACAAGAACCACTAAGCAGATTCAGGCAGCTTTGCTTTATTAATAATCGCTAACTACTGGATTATCGATAACTACTGGATTATCGCTAACTACTGGATTATCCATCTTGTTACCGGAGGCAAAATTGGTTGGGCTCCGGGGTCCAAAGTTTGTATATAGAAATTGTGCATGCTTGCATAGACTTATTGTTAAAGTCGAAATCGACATCTGTCCGATATTTTTATCTGTCTTTATATAGTGAAAAACCTGAAAACTCTCCTCTGAAACCACGAGACACAGAGCTCTCATATATTATATGTAGCATCAGCTTATGGCCCTCTACCAAGTTTGTTCAAATGGTGACCCTGTGGTCAAATCTGGCCCCGCCCCAGACTTCACAGTTCTACGTAAGAGTATGAGAGTAGACCTTTGGAAACGGCCGAACACGACACATAGGAAATATTGCAGTCTCGGTTTGATTGAGACTGTTCATGAACGGTAGTGAAATATGCTAGCTATCGCTCACGCCAACTAGCCCCGCGTTGAGCAGAACTCAATATTCATCAAATCAATAGTACATAATTTTAACCATCCCGAAGATGGCATGCATATGGCGGTGGACATCATTTCTTCCCCCTGGTCCCAGTATCTAACAAAATACTAAGTTATATGAAGTTACATTGAAGGTTCTATGTTCATGATGTATGTTACATTGAAGGTTCTATGTTCATGATGTATGTTACATTGAAGGTTCTATGTTCATGATGTATGTTACATTGAAGGTTCTATGTTCATGATGTATGTTACATTGAAGGTTCTATGTTCATGATGTATGTTACATTGAAGGTTCTATGTCATGATGTATGTTACATTGAAGGTTCTATGTCATGATGTATGTTACATTGAAGGTTCTATGTTCATGATGTATGTTACATTGAAGGTTCTATGTTCATGATGTATGTTACATTGAAGGTTCTATGTTCATGATGTATGTTACATTGAAGGTTCTATGTTCATGATGTATGTTACATTGAAGGTTCTATGTTCATGATGTATGTTACATTGAAGGTTCTATGTTCATGATGTATGTTACATTGAAGGTTCTATGTTCATGATGTAAGTTACATTGAAGGTTCTATGTTCATGATGTATGTTACATTGAAGGTTCTATGTTCATGATGTAAGTTACATTGAAGGTTCTATGTTCATGATGTATGTTACATTGAAGGTTCTATGTTCATGATGTAAGTTACATTGAAGGTTCTATGTTCATGATGTATGTTACATTGAAGGTTCTATGTTCATGATGTAAGTTACATTGAAGGTTCTATGTTCATGATGTATGTTACATTGAAGGTTCTATGTTCATGATGTAAGTTACATTGAAGGTTCTATGTTCATGATGTATGTTACATTGAAGGTTCTATGTTCATGATGTATGTTACATTGAAGGTTCTATGTTCATGATGTATGTTACATTGAAGGTTCTATGTTCATGATGTATGTTACATTGAAGGTTCTATGTTCATGATGTAAGTTACATTGAAGGTTTATGTTCATGATGTATGTTACATTGAAGGTTCTATGTTCATGATGTATGTTACATTGAAGGTTCTATGTTCATGATGTATGCATACCACCTACGAGACAGCTCAACTTTACGTACTATTCGCATTTCAGATATTGAGTTCTGCTTAACCCGGGACTAGAGGGCATGGACTAATAGTAAACGGTAGCGAGCAGTTATCATCATCATCATCAACAGTCTCAGTCAAACCGAGACTGCAATATTCTTTGTATATTTATCGTGTTCGGCGATTTCCAAATGTTGCCTTTCATACTCTTTTGAATTCTTTTTCGATTTTGACTTTAACAATATGCATTGTCCGAATTTGATATTATTCACTGACGTTATTACAAAAAGTGGTATTCATTTATACTCTTTTCATTCATAAAAGGCATTGTAATTATTCAACACTGGTGAAACATTTGTGTATATCTGAAGTTGATAAATCAGTTACGGATGACTTTAATTAATTTCCCTTTTCTTTGCCATTCTACCATTTTTTACCTATGATGGATCAATTAAATGATCTAGTGTCTTTGCGCGTATAACATCTATTAAACATAAAATATACAAAGCACTGACTGCTTTTGATGAGCTACCATCACCCTAGAATAAAAATGGTGATAGTACCTTAGATTTATTATAAGTGAAATACTGGGATGACAATAGGGTAAGAGTGTTTGCCATTGACTGTTCCAAGGCGGTACTTCTATTGCCAACCCTTTTATACTTTTTGATGTCGCTTATTTTGCCTTTCCCATGTAATTGTTGTTTATTTTGTTTGCGTGTTTTTTCTTGACTGTGTTCTGTGAATGCTTCGAGTTTTATAACACTGAGAACCAATCACGATAAGTCCTCAAACATCATGATACCGATGGAAACAGCATGTCTCCAATATTATGTGTTGTTTTCTACTGTCTACAGATACGTTATTATACCACTGACTATTCGATACAATGTATGGTTTACATATTAGTTGTTTATTTGAACGATAAATTAAAGATAAAAAGCTCCTTTCTTTAGCTTGTGGCCATAATAATACTGCAGGTTATTATGTGTCTACAAAAGTAAATATAAAAGTCGAACAGGAATGGTAGCATCGTTAATATCGCCATCTTTATAGATGATACATTTGTAAAACATGAACAGCTTTATATTTAGTCATATGGATAAAACTAAAATGAACCTATTATCAACCTATAATCATAATATAAGGAGGAGTCTACGTAAGGAGGAGTCTACGTAAGGAGGAATCTGCGTGAGGAGGAGTCTACGTGACATTAACTGTATTTTGTAATACATTACAATCGGTTCCTTCTTCGCTTCTGTGATACTGACATCGTCATTTTATGTATGAGCAAAATGGTCCTACAGAAATCACAGCACCCAAACCTAATGGCACCGTAGATCTGCACAGTAACACAAACAAAGACCAAATTAACTATACAATGAGAGCTGAAGACAGGCTTACCGAAGTGGAACGATCAGTAGGCAAGATGGCCCACTGGTTAGCTTAAATCTATTTTAAGTGTACACAACCTCGATATTATCCTGTCTTTAGCGCTCAGATTGGCAAGACAGTGTAAATAAAAGTACATCCCATCAAAAGGAAATCTCTAACAATAAAGGCCACATCAAGAGAAATTAGGAAACGATACACGTTTATGTTATTGTAAAAGCATATAAAAAAGTACATACTTAGAAACACCTCAGGATATATCCAGAAGTGTACTGAACAACCAGAGCAGTTAAAAGAAAAAAACAATTCTTGGTACGACAAGAAAACCAGAGGGACGAAAGGTCATGCACCTATCTCCCCTTTCAGGGTTTGAGAAGGTGCAATTTTGGAGTCCCACGAGGTTGTCCGGTCATCGCACAAGAGAAAGGTGAAGCGTAGTGACTGCTTGTTGAGGGGTCAATCACCAAGCATGAAGTGCGTTGCAATACTAAAGGGTCCTATCCTTTACTGACGAATTTCATGATTAATTTTGAAAAGTGTCCAGGAAATCCGGTGGTCGTGCCTGAGCCGAGATTCGAACCAAGGGTCTCTTCTACCAACTGAGTTATCGAGGACATAATATTAGGACTCGATTATTTACCATTTACCCGGTTACATATATTAGTGAACACGGTGATAGGGGGCGTGAGAGGTTTTGCTTCTTTCATTACTTCTCATGAACAGATTTAATAAAACCGAGTCTGCTGCTTTATTCTCTTAATTGTGTTTGTTACTCCCAAAGATCACCTTTATTAGCATTTATTAACATTCACACTAACGTTCGTATAGTGCAGTGTGGCGGCTGTAAAAAGTCTCCCCGTGCTACGAATCAGTAGTGTTATTTTTACTCGTCCTTTGGACCAGCGAGTCTCTTAATTGTGTTTGTTGCTCCCAAAGGATCACCCTTCTCAGCATTTATTCTTTCATTTTTAAATGATTTAAGTGTGACTCTTTGATGTAATGAATTCTATGTCATTTTGCAATTGTTTGAATATAATCAAGAATATACCCCTTTTCAGTTCCTAACGCAGTGCACTCTACGTTGTTTAGATCACATTTTAATCACTGACCAAATATTTCGTTTTAATAATTTGAAACTGTTTTGTTAATGCATTTTATGAATACTTTATGTTTGTTACTATTGACAACTTCTGCACATAAAACGTGTGTTCATATTATTCATTACAATATTGTTGTATGTGTCAATCATTCAACCACCAACATTAAATGACCCTATTATTGACAGCATGTATGAAGCTGTTCCATCATGGTTTCATTTTTTATTCATGTATTTTATTCAAAATGCAAAAAAACACTTTAGGTCCATGAGTACACTGATACATCAAAAATGCATATATACATGGGCAATAAATGGCAACGTATAAAGTCAATTTTGTAACATATATTTATGTTTGCAATCGTTTCAATATGTTCACATTATTAGATAGAAAGCCTACTAACACGTGGTTGAGACAAAAGTTTTTCTTGTGACAGAGTATGTAAATGAGAAAAATGGTCCTATAAAATTCACAGCACCCAAACGCAACAGCACCGCACAGCACCCAAAAGCAACGGCACCGCACAGCACCCAAACGCAACAGCACCGTAGATCCGCATTGCACCACACACAAAGAGCAAAATAAATGTACAAATGAACGCGGAATTAAAATGACAATGCAGAACATAAAGAGTGATGAAGACAGGGTTACCGACTTGGAACTGTCGGTAGGCAATAAGGTCTACTGGTTAGCTTCAATCGACATTATGTGTACACAACCTCTATATTATTTTCTCCTCAACGCTCAAACTGACAAGTTTAAATGAAAATATATCCCATCAAAGGGAAAACTCTAACAATAAAGTCACCAACCAGAAAGATCAGCAAACGTATATGTTTTTTGTAAAAGACATCAAAGATCACATATATATATATAATATAAAAACAAAAGCATAGAAAGCTGAATGACTTGGCAGAAGCCCGAGAAACAAGAGAACACACCGTTAAGGGTACGACAAGACAAGATTAAAGACAAACATCAACCGCTTCCGTTCAGTAAGGATTTAGGTAAACGTCATCATAGGGTCCACAATCTGTCCGGTCATCGCATAATCAAAGAGAAAATCATAGTGGCGAACTGTAAATTGGTCAACCATTAAACACGCAGTACGTTGCTGGAGTCATAACCTCTTTTGGTAAAATGTTTAATAGTTTAATAAAGATTGCATGAAAGTGATTATGACCAAGGATCTTACGAAGTATGTAAATCACATCACCATAGAAGTCAAGTAGATCAGGGTTACGATTATAAAATCTCGCAAAGGTATTACGAAGTTTATGGTAACGGTAGCCCTGCTGGAGTAGCTTTTTAGTTATACTATAAATATATATATATTTCGAATATTAAAGTCCTCAAAACGACTACAAGCTCTAGGGAAACGAATAAAGTTAGAAACATAGATCCCATAGTAAGTAGCTCGGGGAACATCCATATGAGATGAATTAAAGACAAAATATGAAATCACAAATATAAAAGGATTTACAATAGGGCTGCCGCATTGGAACAGTTAAAATGTTGCTAGTTTGTTAGATGATAGACAGTATTGCGGGTAATTTAAAAATCGAACAGGAAAAGTAGCATTCAAGGATGACAGTCAACCACAAACACAGAGAGAAAGCACAACTTTAAAGATGAATAAAAAGCAAACTAAGACATCACAAACACAAAAGGGTTAACAATAAGGCTACGCATTGGAACGCTCAGTGGCGAAAAAATGCTCTGGGCGTTTAAACAAGGTTCTCGGCTGCACCCCACCCTATTGTCATCCGAAAAAACACAAGAAAACCCGGACAGTTTAAATAAAGATATCCACGCTAGGTAATAATCTGTAACAAACAAGCAGCATTAATAGGGAATATAAGTAAACACATAAATGATTATGTATATATAATATAAAAAATAACAAAAGCCAAAAAGTACTCAGTGACTTGGCAGAAGCCATAGCAACAAGAGAACAAATCGTTAGAGGTACGGCAAGACAAGATTAAAGACAAAACGGATTACAAGAACAACTAAAAGCAAATATGCGACACCTAAAGCTGTAGAAAGGTCAGTGGCAAAACATGCGCTTGGGGAATAAACCAGGTTCTTGGGTGCACAAAACATCATTATCACACCAGTATTAATTGAAACTGGTTTTGCTACACAACGAATGTAATATTTTTACATTTTGTTTTGACTGGCATCTCATAAGTAAAAATGTCTATTAGTGGAAAAAAATACTTTTAATTTATGCTTGTTGTTTTAAAATACACCAATATAAGTCTTTTGCTGCAGTAATTTCCTGGATTCTGTCTGTTTGATAAAACAGTTTATGGACGACGTTAACATCCCTGCTATATCTCTTAATTTATATACGAGAGGTGTTCAACTTATAATTGTTTAAGACGATATTTTTCAGCGGAAGTGATTATCATAAAAAATACGTGATTTAATGATGTGAAATGACATTTAGAATATATGCATTTAAAAATAATCTCCAATTTCACGCGGTTCGTTTTAAATTACATTTTGAATTAGGTGTTCACTATTTTCCAATTTTTAACCTATATGTTCTTGTTGCCGTGGAGTTTTTACCTTAAACCAAATAATTCCACTAAATGCATATCATAATTGTTTAAAACTGTGTTTATAATTAAATATGATCGTATGTTTTATTTTAAGACAAAAATATAGATATTGAATTAAAAGCTCGACTTTTTACTGCAATATTAAGAAATTGACAGATAATAGGACAGTTTGCTCGTATGTTACTGATAATTTTATAATTAACCAAAATAACTATTTTAATCATATTTTGTGATATAACACAACTGAACAGTTATTGTTGATGTTTATCATATACCTTATAAAGATATCTTTGGTAAAAAATATATATTATTTTTATCATTAGTTGCAAATGTGTGTGTTTTGCCCCTAAATTTTAAGTTATATATTTTTTCTATCATTTCTTTTAAGAAACTTATGAAACGTTTTTTTTTTTATAGCGGAGGAAATCACAAAAATGCCTGCAGTTGATGTTTCGAACTAGAAGCTTTCGTAAATTTAATCATTTTCATAGTTTAATTTCATGTTAATTTTCGCTGAAATCTTGAATTCGACAAATTTCAAAAAAATGCATATTACACTTTTTTTTACGTTCAGACATGGACATAGCAGAATACTATAACTTTAAACGACATTTTAAAAACATTTGTCTTACAATTTGTATTGCAGTTATTTTTATAAGTGAAGAATTTTGCTTCAAAATGTCATTCTCTACCATTTTTCAAAAATACGGATGCAGCAACATTAGGAAGCACATAATAGTGCATGTCATAATGTTTCATATCGAAGGAATCATTATACCTGAGATTAAAATCAACATATTCGGCGAGAATTTCAAAACAGTTGATTCAGTTACACAATGAAAGTGTTCAATTATAAGTTGAATACCTCTCGTACTTGTATTGCCAATTATTGGTTGACGACGGTAACATCACTGCTGTATCTTTCAATTTATATATTACCAATTATTGGTGAAAGACGATAACATTTCTGCTGTATCTTTCAATTTATATATTACTACTAAATGGTGGACGACGATATATATCCCTGCTTTATCTTTCAAGTTATAATTACCAATTATTGGTGGACAACTATAATATCCAGGGCTGCTGTATCTTTTAATATATGACTCCGTGGCCGGAATAGTAAAGAAACTGCGTCTAAAACTGTTTCGCCTTTCACCGCTGAGGGTTCGAATTCCACTGGGAGTACTATTTCTACCCAGGAAAAATGGGTGGACTGCCTCTGCCACAAAAACGTCGATCGTCATATATGGACTTACATGTGCTAAGATGACGTCAAATACCATTCAAAACAAACCAATATTGGTTAAAGCTGGATACATTGAATTAATAAACAAAAGTGTACGCATTCACATATTATACTTTTGCAATGTTCAGTTTTCTTTCTCGTTCAACTCTAGTACCAGTCTAAATGATGGACAATACGAAATAATTAACTGGCTTTTATTCTTCGGTCGCTTTTATTCTTCGGTCAATAGTTTGCCGTTAATTGTCGCCAACACATTAACCAATATCGTACATATATACTTCTGTTTATATACGTGTTTCGCCCCAGATGTGACGCGTGCTCTACTCACACAAAGAAGATCGTGTAACAGCTTGAGGAAATGCTGTCCATGCCGGTGCATTCTTATTGTCCCTCCCATAGTTTATATGATTATATTTATGTTCTTATTGGCTTTTCTCAGCTTCACATGTGCGTTCTCTGAATTCACTGTTATATGTTGTCAGTAAAGCCACGCTTACTGGAGGATTGTAACTTTACGCCTTATTCTTCAGTTTATTTCCATTTTAAGGATTTGAGTTTGGATTATTGTCTGTCATCTACCTGGTAAGTAGTTTCAGATTACGTGACATTTTTTTAAAAACATTCCAGTCGTTAATAGACTATGAATAGATTAGTCACAAACTATTATTTGACAAACCTTCACTTGCTGTACAATATCAACGTTCCAAATGTTTAGATTGATGAAGTCCGGTTTGATGACTATATGAATTAATAATTGTTTACGGCTAGCTACTGCTACATTCTTTTCCATCCGATTTGGGTCCGCAATCACCATAGTACGGTGTCGCTAGTAACCATAGCAACCATACGGTGTCGTCCAATGCTGTAAGATGTCCATATTAGGTTGTTTTGGTATTTCTCAATTTTTTCATTTTGATATGCCACAGAGATTTTTATTGAAAACGTGGATATTGTACTGATTTAAACAGTTAAACAATTTATTAACAGTTAAATGTTATATGAAGTACTTGTTTATGGTTGTTGATGGCTGGGAGTTATCACTTGAGGATGTTGAAACTGCAATGTACCGTGATTTCAGAAGAGAACAACTACCAATCATTCGTATAAAAATGGTGTAGCCTTGATAATCCGATAAATTTGAAATCTGAAGAAACAATATAAACCATAGTCATACCCTACATTTTTTGATGCGTTACCCAACATATTCATAGTCTCGATCATCCAGACCTCTCGCGAGACTTCTCTCAAAGAAGTCCAAACGATGGTCTGGAGCAAAGCTTCTTTAAAAAGTTTGACATCAAAACGAGGTGTGGACAAACAAATATCACCGGCCTCTGATTGGTCAACTTCAGTTTGTTATAGAAATCCGTGGGAATCACCACCTATGTCACGACGGAGTCAAAAAATACGTGAATTTACGCGCAATGTTGTGCAATAAAATTACTCCAAACATAGTCAGCGTATAACGGTTAATGCTAAAAATTAAATTTTAAACATCATTTTGTAAGATTATATTATGTTTTTAGAGAAACTACAATAAAACGAAGTCTATTGTATATTTAATAAGGACGTACACACATCCCATTGGAACTAATGTTGCGCGTAATTCAACGTGCACTTTGATGTTGCAATCAAAATTGACGTCACGTCGCAGACAGTTTTGACGGTTGGCGCCGTCTATCGGTCAAAATCTTTAAAGAACAGTGAGTCCAGACGCTCGCTAGCGCTCGCAGTCAGCTTGAGTGTGTCTGGATGATAGAGACTAACATATTCAAAGTAACTAAACAGTCAAACGTAAAAAAACAAAACTGTTTAACGATGTTTTTCAATTTGTTGTGCTAATAAAATAGTCCATATCTCACATTTACGAATACACGTAGTTGTATATGTGGATCGGTTGCTCATAATTCAAATTAACATGGCAACTCTGATCTATAGAGGATCTTAAACGAGTTCCCATTTCATATAAGATTTATGAAACTCGTTATCAATTATTTTTAATTTTAACTCGCCAAAAGGCTCGTTATAATTAAAATAATTCATAACTCGTTTCATAAATCTTATATGGAATGGGAACGAGTTTAAGATCCTTTTTATCACATAACATTGCAATCAAATTAGTAAAAAATAATTCAGATGGACATAGAACCGCCACGACGTCAGAAACACTTTAGCGCCAAAACGTCATAAAATATGTGACGTCGTAACGTCGCGTCTCACACATAACGTTGCGTATAAAAGAGTTCGTGTTTTACCTCTTTACAAAAACAAACCAACAACAATGTTTTGTATAACGTGCATTATTTTTATAAGCTGTCACAAATAATCAGTTTATGACTCAGATCTGGGTGAATTTGTAATAAATAAAATAGTTTCAGTTAATAAACTTGCGTAGTTTAACTCAACCAATCAAAATCACGCGTGTCATACAATAGACTATTAAATGGGTGTTCGTCACTGCTAACAAAGGACGTTATGTGATAAATAAAAATAGTATGCATGGAGGAATTTGGAAAGATTAAAGGCATTCAGATTGCGATGCACCTTTCAATTAATAATGTTAAAAGGGCATATATATGTCCTGTGTTTTCAGAGTTGCAAATATTATGATAAAGCAAAGTATTTTAGTGAGTGTAATAACTCATAGAACTTCTAATTTCTAATACATGTAAGGTGAAATCCGATTGATTTTTAAATGCATTAAACATGTTAAACGAAAACATCATATTTCCCCTGTCTGGATTTTATAAGACATTTGTGTGTGTGCTTATATATAATTTAGGAGATATATTTGTACAAATTATGTTTATGTTTACAATTAATTAATTTGAGGTTGAGTGGTTAAACTTTGCAGGCTTCTTGTACTAATAAGGATATAAATAGATGAATCAAATATTCCTTTGAAATTACTAAAAATAAGTATAAAATTCGAACAGGAAATACAGCTTTCACAGAACACAGTAAACCCAAAACCACGCAAAAAGACAAACATGAATGGCAAGAGTATTAAAGGAATACGACGTCACAAACACAAAAAGGGTTAAAGATAGGGCTACCGCCTTGGAACAGTCAGTGGCAAAAAAGGTCGCTGGGGTTTAAACCAGGTTCTAGGGTGCTCCAAACCTCACACTTACCCTACTGTCATCCAAGTAAAACGGGACATTGCAAATAAAGAAATCCCCGCCATGAAATATTCTCTAATCAACAAGGCAGCATTAATAGGCAATATAAGTAAAACACAAAGATGTGCGTGTATATCTAAATACAAAAAAAAACAATAGCCTAGCAAGCCACAAAGAACTCAATGACTTGGCAGGTCAGAGCAGCAAGAGAATAAACCATTGAGGGCACAACAAGACAAGATAAATCCGCGTAAACTATTGAATAATCGATGCCTGTGTATATACCAGATCCCACGATGCTTTAGTGACTAAGACATCACAGCTGTTGTTTGTGACGAGACGGGCGACTCCCATATTAATTCAATAAAAAGAATAAAACACACACGATTATTCAATCCCAAACAACGCCCGATCCTTTAGTACTGGTTTTACATTATATTAAATATAATGGGAATAAGGTTACTCAATAAACACTGCGTTATATACGTCTGTGACGTCATATAAGTGATTGACCGAGCATGAGTTTCATGTTTTTCAGCACGTCCAAACGTAAACAAAATTAGTGTTTACTGAGAATCGCAATACATTTTTCTTACATGGGAATATATATTTTTTTGATTTAAACATATTTTATTGCCATATATGTTCAAGTACAATGCAATCGGGTCGGGCCACAAGTGCTACCCACATTAGTTACGGCCCTTCCCTACAATGTAGTTTTAACAAATATAATGAATGACAATTGCTATTAACACGTATCAATACACTGGATTAACTACAACATGATATGTAGTAGAAGATGTTAAGATAATAAGAAAATAGAAAAAAAGAATTAAAGAAAAAGTAGAAGTGGAAGAAAGAATAATGCAACACATGTAACATTGCTCGAGTTGATTAGACAGATAAAATGGAATGGCAAACTTAAGTAAATCGATGACTATCTCTAATAAAGTTTTAAACAGAATTAAAAATCAAACCATTTTCTTGTGTTGTAAGATCTAATCTTCCAAACAATAATGTATTTGAGCTTAAAGGATGAAACGAACGTGTTGACTGGAAAAGTTCGAGCCTTTCAACATTGAATTGCATACATTCAAAGAAGAAATGATTTGCATCTTCATTACCCTGACCGCAAATGCATTGAGGCGATTCGCGTAAATGATTTTGAAAAAGGTCATTATTGAGATTACTACATGAATTTCTTATCCTAGCATGCATAACAAAAAATAAACGTACACCAGAAAAGTAAAAACTAGGAACATTTGAATTA